>CAJVPI010001146.1:0-16103 GCA_910592345.1 Paraglomus brasilianum
CACCCACCCGCGCGAGCGCATAAATCTGACGCGAGCGGCAGACCTTAGGGGAAGTACATGAACGCTAGCGTCCCGCGTTCCTCTGAGACAAGAACACCTCCCACGTTCCTCTGAGACAAGAACACCTCCCACGCGAGCGCATAAATCTGACGCGAGCGACGAAAGAAAGACAGTGAACCTGGCTATTAAGAACCGAATTTTCCATCATTCATATTGTGAACAATAATAACAGAAAAAAATTTTGGTATGACAAAAAAAAAATCAGGCCATTAGATATCCCCGTAGATCATTCTTTTTAAAAAATTCTGGAAGTTTCTGGAATCATTGTAGAACATTAGAGAAAATTCTAAAAAATTCATATAACGTTTTTCGGGCAATATATTCAACTATTATTATTCTTTATTAGTATATTTCTGACTTCTTGAAGGGTATTCATTAAGTCGTCGCGGGATTGACTTGATAAGCCTCGAAAAACGTGATCGTGAATTAATGATGGATAATAGCTGCGATTTTGTTAATAAATTTTCATCTTTTTGATAATCCGCTTCTTCATTTGTTACTGATTGGTTGCCAAGCGCCTAATGATGTTTTCTTAATTCGCCTCGCTTTAATAAAATCTATTCTTTTCATCCGTGCAATTTCACTGAAATTTTCATTTCTTCACTTACAGTAATATCCATTCACCACTGATATCACGAAAAACACGATCAAAGATATTCGGGTTTACAAACTGCATCTTTCTTATCCGAACCTGAAATCTATTTGATTCAGCAATAAAGCTAGGACGTGTACGAGGCCTGTGTATTTCACTTTCAGAATATCCTATCACATTAAAAAGGTTAGTACGCAATTTCTCAAATTTGGTACAGTTACGTGCTGCAATTTCAGTGAAGGTGTAGAAGGAATTAACGATTTGAGTACTTTGTTAATTTATTCAGTATTGCATCGTGGCCTTGATGTTGATTTGAAAGTTTAGATCGGGAAGTCACAATTCTTTCAGGCTTCAATCGTAGCCTTTGTTCTTCATCGGCAATTTCAATTAATCGGTAAATCGGGTGGCGTCGAGCAGGCAAATCGGTGCAAACATTCGTCTAGCCGCAAGTCTTAATGAAGGCCTATTGAAACGAACTCCAGCACGAAAGTTAATAATCGCTTGTAAATAAAAAAAGACTTGTTCATACTTTAACCTGAACATGGGATTAGTTTGATTTTGGACCTAGTTTAAGTAGCCCTTCGACAGAAGGACTTTCCTCGGAAATAACCAGCCTTGGTTCAATGGAATAGAGTAATGGGGCTTGTACTCCATTGGCTCCATTGGCTCCATTGACCCAATTGTGGCACAGTAATTTTGTTGGCAATGGAGCGAATGGAATCAATGGAGTACGTTCCATTGCTCCATTAGCGAATGGAAAAGTTGCCTTTTTAGGATAACCAATAATAATGGCCAATAAAATGTCAAAGCGTCATCTTATCTCATCTCATCTCACGGTTTAATATCGCGGGTGGAAATAATGTATGGCCACATTAATTCGGAAGCCATTTTGAAGGAGAATATTCCAAAAGACTATCTAAACCAAATCGTTTATCAATACTTACTACAGTGGACTCTCCCTAAGTGCAGCTTCTCTAAGTGCATTATCTCTCTAAGTGCAGGAAATAGTCTGGTCCCATGTTGGGACCTATGAGATAAGTGCAGGTTGGCCCCTTGTACCCTAAGTGCAGGTTTCTCTCTAATACTAAGTGCAGGCTTTGGCTTCGGTCCCAACGACCTGCACTTAGGGAGAGTCGCACTGTATACACAGGCAAACTCGATAAGTCGGTCTCTCGATGATTCAATTTTGGCCTAAGAAGGCCAAAACTTCCCAAGCCCTTTTCTCAGTTTTAATATTTAAAATCTCTCGATAAGTCGGTTCTCTCGATAAGTCGGTTCATCATACATGACCGACTTATCGAGTTTGCCTGTGTATCACTGTACAAATTACCCCGTTCTCTCTCGGCGATTTCTGTCACAGATCCAATACGACCTTGTTAGTCATTAAATGCTTCATCTAACCACTTCTTTAATGATGCATTCTCGGATAATAATTGTCGATTGACATCTTCTAGCTCTTGTATCCATTTCAGTCTTTTTCTCTCTTTTTCTTCTGAATCTAAAGAGATTGAGTCACTTGTTTCAGTAACTCGTTTAATAAAAGACTTTTAACGACAATTTGGTTATAATGGCCTTTCACACAAAGAGTAATTCTCTAACGACTCAAGTAATATAGATAGTTAAGGAAAACATTTCTGTTATTCTCACCAGCTACTGCATGTCGCCATTTTTGACTCTGTTTAGTCTCACATCTTGCTAACTGACTTTCATCATATTTGTTGGCAAGAGACTCAAACAGGTAAGGTAAGTCTTTGGGCACTACTTTTACGTTCATCTAGAGCAAAGCGTAAACTTTAAACTCAATTTAATAGAAAATGACTATGTAAGGTTGTGGAGATCTAATCAAATTCCAATGTCGAGTGCCAATCAGATTTCGAGATTCTCTTGCAGATTATTCTAGAATTGATCTGCAAAATTTGACCGCATTATAATTGGCCAATTTTCGGTAAAGATGTCAGCGAAATCTTAAACTACCGGTAGTTCTAATTTTACGTGCAACCAATCAAATTCTAAATGCACTTGTTTTTTCCTGAGGCTTTTCTTAGATTAATATTAATGTATTTGTCAAGAGCTTTGACATGTTTGAATAGTTCTCAGCATCGTTTTGTTGTTGTAGAAAATTATGGACTATTTCTAGCCTCGTTAACACTAATTATTTTGGGCTCAATACTGTCATCGGCCTCTTCGCTATTGCTATCGGTAGGTAAATCTGACTGTTTTCTATATATATAATTCAACAAGTTCTTCATTGCGGGAACTACGTCTTCTTCCGGTTTACTCAAAAATTCTTCAATTGACATGGTAGCCTTGGGGATTTTACTCGATTCGGAATATTCTGGACTCTTCGAAAACGATTCCATATGATAATAACGTAATTTATTGAAATTATATAATAATACAAACTTTATTATGGTCTTTCAATATAATCATAATTATCAACTTTCGTTGTCCGAATTGAGTACAAACCTTACCTCTTCTAACATCTTTAGTAGTTGATCACGTCTTTTAGACTTTATTCCAATATACCTTTTTCGAGTATTCTCACTCACCTCTTCGATGATCGTGCTAGAATATTTGATAGCTGACGCTGTAAGATTCATTTCCGAGACGTATTTGCCGTGTCTGGATCCATATATCAAATCGACAGCCATAGCACTTTTGTATAGTTTCTCGGTATTCGAAGATTCTGTATTGACATCATTGTTAGTTAGAGTTTCAATAAACCTTACGACAACTTGATTACTATTACGTTTACTCAGCCAAGCCTGCGGCATATAGTGTAACAATTTTCTAATGAAAACCTTAATTAAGGATTTACTGTACATAGAAATTACCAAGACGTTCCTTATAGAAAAAAATGTTCATACACCTCGACACCACTTGTCTAGTAAAACAGACAACGGCTCACAAATATCTCATAGTTCAATGTGTTGCGTCTTCATACAACTTCGTGCATATAAAGCTATTACCGTAAACTATCGTGAATAAGGGCCCACCTTCATCATATAAGGCTCTTATTCACGAGATGCCTTAAAAACAATGCAAAATGATCTACGAATCGTCACGTAACAATGCCCACGTTATCTCTATTTATTACATAATCACGAACTATAAAGTAATATATGACGTCGATTGTTGATGTGATAAGTGAGGGGCCAGCTGTTTCATAACATTACGGCCCTTATTCACGATAGCAATTTTTTCATATGAGGGGCCCTTATTCACGATAGGCCCTATTCACGATAATCAAAATTTTCATTCCACTTAATGACTCTGTGCAAACACCCCTATACAAACCGTCCAAAGACGATATAATAAGAATGTTTGGTTCAATAACAAACATCACGAAAGAAGAGAGTAAAAGTTTGTTACATCATACATCATTGGTATAACGTAAATTTACATATGACTGATTTACTGTAATACAATCTTCAGGTATATCGACATACAGATGCCAAAACACACATTATGATACCAAATCCCTCCCACAGAATTCCACTCACATTATCTGCTTGGATACTTTAAAAGATCAGCCGCAAGTACAAGAGGATTATTGGAACCTTAACATAGCATCTAAACAATTTGTTGGAAAAGATGCAAACGGTCTGAAATGGTTCTGGTATCTGAATCCCTCCCGCAAACTGTACTCAGAAATAGATTACTTTGATCAGATGACATTCAGCACCGGATGATAAGCAGCTCCTGTCTAACATTCAACAACCTATCGAAGAGAATGAGTGCTCTAAGATTGATTCTATTGATTTCATCTTCTCTCAGTATCTCTGAAATTTGATATGTGGCTTCCATTTAGCCCATAATTTATAAGAGTTGGCAATTATTAGTCAATGATTAAAAATAAGTTTAAGGTAGTAAACATTTAATTTTTTCTCATCGACTTTAAAGTTGTAAACAGCCTTATATGTATTACAGTATGTACAGCACATCGCAAATAATCATCTTATCCCAATCGTATACACCTAACAAGATATCATTTTATTTATTAACGAACATAAAACATTACCAAAAGATTTTGTGCTCTTTCTTTCTATCAGAAATCGATCAGAAATACACTAACAAGTAATGTCGAAAGCCTAATACAACGAAAAATTTAAACACACTATCCATAGAGAAAGTCACGAATTACAATCCGCTTGAATACGATCTTCGCATGTCAAAATCTCTCCTGCAAATTCAACTCATGGATCATCTTGAAAAGATCTTAATATAGGATGTAAACTATGTCATGTCGTAATAGTAATAAGAAAATACTAAATGATTCCGAAAATAAATGATTCCACAACACCACACTAACAAAAACAAACACCAACAAAAATTTACTACTGATATATATACAGTATATATATATATATTACTAACTAATGTTTACAATCGACTATTTACTTACACACCTTCACCTCTACAAAAAACCATTACATCTGTCACTACCATCATTGATATGTAATCGTGAAGAAAAGCCTCTTAAGTATTATTACTCTAGCTACATATGTAATAGTAAATTACGTACCACAAATTACATATGTAAATCCGGGATTCACATAGTGACGCAAATTACCGTAGTGCACTGACTAAACTACCCCCCCCCTGTGTAAACTACCCCCCTTAGGTTTTGAGCAGAAATTTTGTAAAAGATCCGGGTGTTTTACTTAGAGGTTGTTTTTTTTAAGTTTAAAAATAGCTGATCTTACTTTATTTATAAATCATTATGCAACTTTATTATTTAAATTCATTTTATTATTTATGCTATAACATTTTAAATTTCATTCCAGTTATTATAATCTTGCCCATCCTCTTCCCCACCCTCTTCCGCTAATTTACTATCCATATAACTACCACCATTATTTTCTTTATCCTCATCAATCATAAGATTATGATCTACATATTGCATCCGATTAAAAACCCCCCCTCCTATTACTATCAAAGTACCCCCCTGATTAAACTACCCGGGTACTTTGCAAATTCAGGAGTAGATTTGTAAAAAACCCGGGGTAGTTTAGTCAGTGCACTACGGTACATACAACAGTACACCAGGTACAAAAGTTAGATATCAGACCTCAAATCACTGTATATGTATATTTTTGTCCATCCTTTTTAGATCACACTTATAAGGTAGACGGGTAATTTGGCGTTACTAAGTTAACCGTTTATAACAAATAGAAAAGGATTGCAAAATTGAATTGGTGCCATTCCATAAATAGTCCTTAAAATCGAGACAAAGCTAGAGACTGGCGTATCGTTGAAACGGGTATAGCATTTGCAAGACTCAGGTTTATTACAAAAAATTTAATTTTCTATTTCCGTCGATTTTAGCAATCATCTTATTCCCGATTTTCATTTCTTTCTAGCATTGTACAACACATGTACCTATATATATATAGTAACTAGTAGGGGGAAATGGGGCAGTTTTCATTAGACGTGTTAGATGGTAAATCGCTAAAAAATCATAAGTCTAATAAAAATTTTCGCTGAATTAGATGAAAAATCGTTAAAAAATTCATGTCTAATAAAAATTTTGTAAGTCTAACGCTTCGCACAGCTTTTACCGAGATAAAATCTCATTTGCTTCGCAAAGGCACTTAAGCACCGCTCGCACTATGACTTATTCCATTTGCAAAGGCTTTAAGACGCAACCTGTGATAGTACTGAGACACATAATACCTTAGTCAGCTACCCAAAGAGGTAAGCGATAATGCTTTGCGAAAAAAAGTAGAGAGCTCGGAAAGTGTATGTTTCTACTATCCTCAAATTAAGTCAAGAAAATATTGATAATGTAATACTTCACTTTGCACGTACTGAGTAGGTGTGTAGCCATGTCCCGGATGTCACACTTTCAGTAAAATAACATCCATTATACTTTGTGCAAACTATACAGTATCTATCACTTGGCGCATTTATATTAAAGCTAATATATCGATAGTATAAAAATACAGGAGAGGCGGAGCCTGTCTCACTCTGCGAGTCGTCAATTGAGAAGCAAAGCTTCGAGGTGTTGTCTCTGAAATTCTCCGATTGCATAACAGATATTCCTAATTTAATCAAAGCGTAAAAATTGAATCGCGTTTTAGGTATATACAGTACATATAAGTCAGTGGGTACCACAGGAATGGGGAGTATTTAAGATGGACTTAAATGAAGAGTTCTATGACCTTATACTCCTGAAGAATGGCACTTCAGAGAAAGAAAAAAACTTTTCAAGCTCGACAATTGATACAACTAGCGGATGGTACTTCTTACTCGCCCACAATTGGAATTGCAATCTGTTTCTCGTGTGATCAATCAGTATACATTGGACAGATGACCAAAAATAGGGAAATAATTATAGTCACATTGGAATAGAAAACATTGGGGTAACTATTGTACCGGAAATAAATTTTGCAGTGCTAATTACGAAAAATACTTAGAAGTTAAACGAAAATCCAAATCTAAACGCAACTACAATGACAATTTCGCTTTACGTCATTATGAACTTTGGTTTACGAATGCAATTAGTAAAGTTAAACGCGCTATAGATGTATCGAAAAAGGTTCGAGCCTGTACAATTATACAAAAAAATTTTATCGAATAATATTATCGTCCATTTGGAACTTACGCCCAAAAATTAGCTAAACATTACAAACGCTTATGGACCGTTCGTGAGCGGTACCGCAGAAATGTGTCAAACTAACAATATAGGGACGTTTTCGCTGTGATATCACTTAGACACAAATAATTTATTGGAGGCGAAGTTGCTTTGCAAAGTAAAACTTTCTTTCTTTGTCTTTGTTATCTGATGAGTCGGAGACTCGGCTCCTTTGTAGCCCTCGACGAATAAGAATATCAAACTGGTGGCATATAGAATAAAAATAGGTTTATTATTGTCAACGTGCAAAGCGCGCTCGCTCTGCGAGATATCAAACTGGTAGCATATAGAATAAAAACGAGTTTAATTTTTTTCCCCTAATATATTATCACAGCAAAGCTGTGCGCGGAGCATCATGAACAGCCAATCATCACCACAGCGCCGTATGGCACAGACTCGTGTCCGTAAATTTCTCAGACCGGAGTCACCCCATTGACACCTGAAGCTATCGAAGAAATCAGAAACGCACCAGAAAATATTCCAAATGCATGTCGTGTGATGTGTAAAAAATACCATATAGGTACGAAGCGATATAACGATATAATTAATAATCGACTATCTTCTGAATCGGTCATTTCACGTGACACATTGTTTATTGCACTTATCATTGGTTTTCGATGAAATTTATGTCGGTCTGAATCAACTAGGAGTGGCGTCGTATTATTGAAGAAGCGGAGCTTCGAGGCTCTGCCTCATCGGTTAATGAGACTTGCGTAGCATGGCCCCTTTGAAGCATGTATATATTTGCAGAGCAAAGAACTTTTACCAAGTTAGACACAAAATCAGAGGCTTTGCCCCGCCGTACGGCTAAATATGAAAAAACTAATACAGTCCAGTGGTACCACCGCAGAGTGAGGATGGAGTCTGACATTAGTAATTTTTACGCCACAATATAATACAGTCAACCTCCCCTATAGTCACACAGTGTAAAACCATGGGAGTGTGACTGTATAGAAGGGAGACTTATATTAGTCATGTGACTATATTATTATAATTCTGTTATTTTATTATTATTAGATCACAAATTTCACGCTTATTTTCTATAGACATTTCTTTGAAATTATTTTATTTTCGACTTGCAGCGATATTTAAACGTTATCAAGTTGATATGTTATACCCAAATATTTATTATTATGTATAAAATTAATAACACGTGCATTTGAAAGGTGTTACTGGTCTTGAATGTAACACAAGTATTTGGTGACTACTCTCCTTTTATAGTATGCATACGTTGGAGTTTTGCGTTCTTTTATTGTCTACACCTATGCATACATATTAATATTAATATGCACGTTCACGTTATGCAGGCTCCTTTATGCAAATGAACAGATTATGCAAATATGCGTTATGCAAATAGACAGGTGTCAAACCTCTTTATACTGATATGATATTCTTTATACCGATACCGATAAAGTTTACCCGAACCAGTCCTACTGGATTATACTGCTTATACTGATAAACTCTAATAAATCTCTTTATTAGCTATATGGTGCAAGTCATCTATACCCGACAATCACGTGATGAAAAAATAAAGTTGTTCTTCATAACAAGCTCTACAAAGTTACCAGTCAGATTTTTGATTAGGGATTTTGTTAATTCAAAATTGAAACAACCACGTGATCATGTGAGTAGCATATAATTGGTTAAAATTGGTAGATCGAAACTAAATATATTATTATTGTCTTGTTTCGATTTAATTAATTTTTGCTTACCATATTACAATATTATTGGTCAATTAAAATTGAAACAATATGAGATTTTCTCTGATATTATTGTGCAACACCAAAATTGACCAATCAACTTATCTCAGTTATTGTGAAACGAAAGAATAAAGATAATATTACATCAAACCCACAAAAAAACAAAAGGCTCACTGACGGCACTTCGAGTTATTCCCTCATCGGGTTCCTCTTCAGGAGGACATACCACTGCTACAATTTGTGAGTAGCGCAATAGAATTACTGGTAAATCCTCCCGGGGATTTTGCTTTTGATATTAAAATGATATCAGAACTGCGTCAAAGAAAAAACAATCAGCAATGGATAGTTTTATAAGCACCAGTTAACTCATAAGAACTCATAAGTATGTGATGAAATAATGATTTTTATTTCAAAATAGATACGATTATTAGTTAATTTGTTATACCGATATAATGAAGTTTTCATAAACAATATCAGAGTCTGATTAAAACAGCTGGTGCCACATAAAGAGGTTGACTGTATACCTGACTGTAGTTGTAGTGTTACAGACATATGGGAGCATGACAGTAGGTCGTTGCAGGAGCATGATTGCAGGAGCATGACAGTAGGCCGGAGGTTTTGTTGCAGGAGCGTGATTGCGGGAGCATGACAGTAGGCCGGAGGTTTTGTTGCAGGAGCATGATTGCAGGAGCATGACTAACTACCCCCCAATGATCACTTGATCAAATCACATATTTATATATATATAACCCCCGTGTTCGCCTTTCCTTCCCTTTGCAAATGGATTCAACATATGTCGCACCAGAATGTCTCCAAAAGGTTGATGAATACTTCAAAAAAACGCCTGTGAAGCATTGGCATGATTTTGCCACCTTTGCCAAAAAACAACCATCGAATACCGTTAACAGCATATTATCACGATATTGTGGCTCCTTAATCGCTCTTAGCGATGGATCAGCCGTGCCAGAGAAAGTTCGAAATTATTGCAGGGACCTTCATAAAGCAGCTACTGTAAGTGTTTTGATGACAATTTTCATCTCAAATACTGGTACTTTTGCTTATTCTATTGGTATATAATTAGACGTCGAAGAAGGAATGTTTTAAAGAGATTGCAAAACATGTCATAAAAGTCAAGACTGTCGAGGACCGTATTGTTAGATTGGAGGTATATATAGTCTGATTGGTTTTTACTGCTTGAATCAGTTTAGATTGGCATTGATCACGTTCTTGTCTTTAGAAGGAACTCTTGATAAATGCCAAACTGGTGAGCGGTTCACATGTCGCTGTAGCTCTTGACAACTGGAATCCTGAGGATGTTGAGGAAGCACAAGACAAACTTGAGGAAGAGCATGGGGACAGTGCAAAACTGCAGGAAGCACAAGACAAACTTGAGGAAGAGCATGAGAACGAACCCCCAGACAGCATTTCTACTCCACTCGATGCTGGTCAATTACTGATCCCAAATAAGCGAGTGATAGCAGACCAAAACATTCAATCGTGCGTTTATAGCGCTTGTCATATATACTCATTATTGGAAGAAGTAATAATACTAATACATAGTTTATCTGACTTTGCTAACAGATATATGGATGACATGCACATCATCGCAGCTGATAGTATGACACCAAAGGAACTAGCGGCAAGAGTAGGGGAAGAGAGAGCAAAGGATATTATATCAGCACGGAGTACCAGCCCTAATATATGGACGGCTGTAGAGAAATATGTTGATAGTGCTCTGCAGGTACTGTACTCTTCAGTAGTTTTCCAGGTAATACATACATATAGTAATAGTAATATGAATCTATGTTTTACACCACAGACCAAGAACACAGCTTTCGAAAACAGCAACAACAATGATGAGAACCTCTTCAAGTTGTATTGCAAGAAAGTCTTGGACGATTTGTATGTAATATTATTATTGTTTTGATTATGCTTTCCAGCATATTAATAATTCATTTGTTAAATTCAAGTTTCAATATGGTCGACATATCTCCCAATTTGAGCCGCGCAGTGGGAGAACGAAAATATTTGGCATATCACGTGGTGCCATTATTTAAATTCTATGAGCGAACCTTCAATACGATCGATTTTGACTGGGCTGAAACACACATGAGCTCAGCCAAAATGATGAAATCTGCAGAAGACTCCGGCATCATACTAGCTGATGCTAAAGGTACGCGGATGCTGGATGGATTGGAGGTCTGGCATCTTGAGATTGCTGGACCTCCAAAACGCTGGACAAGAATCCACATACTTGGGGATTCTAAGAAAACAATGCGCACAGATGCGCTCAACCTTTTGCGAATTTTGGAAGATAGGTTAGACTGTGATGTTGCTCTTGCAAGCGACATAAAGGTGTTCTCAATGCTAGGCATTGGTATGTAAGGCTATCTATTTTGTAGTGTAATTAGTTCTGATGTACTCATTCCACACTATGTATTCTCTTTCTATAGATACACGCATCACACTATATTCCCTGAGGATGCTTAAGGATGGCCAATTTTTGGCAACAGAGTTGGCCACAGCAATAGTCCCATTCAGTTATAATGGAAGAATGCAGATGAAGGCTGTATTACGTATGATGGCAATAGTGCATGTATGTGTTTAAGTGAAGTTTGTACAAAAGTTATACATATACATGCGTCTTGTTAACCTCTATACTTGGTGTTGCAGGATGAGTTGACAAAGCAAGAAGCATTAATTACAGAAATTGATCGGCATGTCACCTGTCCTGAAGGAAAAGTTACTGTCCGTGAGGTTCTACGTATACCAAAAAGACTGCGAACCAAATAGAGATTGAGACGTGTTAGATGGTAAACCGCTAAAAAATCATAAGTGATAGAACATTTTGCCAATTTAGATGGTAAATCGCTAAAAAATCATAAATTAATTTTCGCTGAATTAGATGATTATGAACAACAGCCTTCCTCTCATGATTCTCCTTATTGTTACCATCGAGAGTGCGATGTATATGTCCGCCAAACCATAGCCATGCACCTCACTATTATAATTATGAACAACAACAACCTTCCTCTCACGATTCGAAATTTCACTATGTGTCATCAACCGCCTCCTATGGTCAAACATCTCCATATCAAGAGGACACCTATCACAATCAGTGGTGATCATATTGAGAGGACACTGCGTCAACAATCAATGATGGTGAAACATCTATATCATGGTAGCTATGCACCTCACCATTATGAACAATAGCAGGTATAGACAAATCAAATTTAACACTATGGGTTGATGCTGAATTGAACATTATAAATTCACTAATGTAGACCCGCGCTTTTTCCAATTGATCTTTTGCTACAGCAATTTGTTTTCTGGTTTTCGGCTTGTCGTTCTGATCTTGTTGATCGTCCCTCCCCCCGGCGAAAATAAGACAACGAAAAGAGTTCGAGAGGCAAGCTGAACTCTATTTTTAAACGATAGAATCGCAATAACCGCAGAGATTTTTACATAGTAATAGACGTGAGAAGGGATGATCCCGAGGACATCATAACGATGGATTTGGAAGACGTTTGAAAACGGTAGTGGATCAATCAAACGCGCGCATCGAATGGACGGTCAGGATGAGTAGAGGTTTTTCGGTATCAGGAAGGCAGAAAGCAGATTACGAAGAACCATCATAAAAAATACGGGTCAAAAGAAACATACTGATTACACCGCTCACCACCTTCGCAAGGGCGACGTGATGACAATTCAAACAATTACAAGTAGAATGAAATTCAGTTGTTCATTGAAAGATACATGGATACAAGAAATGAAATGATTTTATTATATTAAAGACATTTTGTAAAAACAACTATAATCATAATAGATATGTATTAGCAAATAATGTTATGGAGGAGCCTCGCCAAAAAATACCGTCGAAACGAATGAGACTATATAGCCTTTTGTAATAGTAGTATCCCACGCACATGCTCATTTTACGCACCTGCATAAACATAATTTATTAATCAACAACCTTATTCCCAATATTAATCACGCCTACAGTCCACTAATCCATTTATCTTACCATCCTCTCCATAACTTATCTGGGTAAGTTCGAATCTTGATTGATTTATTTGACCTGGGTCACTCTTTGACAGTTATAATATTAATATTAATTGTAAATTTATACAATACAAAATGCTTACCAGATGTTATTTAAATCTAACCAGCCTACCCATGACGATGCCGCCATTGCGGGCTACTGCTTGCCTTTTCGTCAACACTCTTTCTGACTGAGTTCATTATACAGTTCTACCTCAGGTATATCCCCCCAACTTGTTCCCAACCTCAGTTATATCCCAGCTTTGATGCTCGGATTTCCCTTATTTTAATTCCATATAAATCTACCTCAGTTATATCCCACTCAGATATATCCCTATCCCCAATCCTATAGTAAACGTGACTTGATTTGTTGCCTGATTTTTTATTGTATCGAGAAAATTCTAACACAAATATTCATATATAGAGATGACACGATTTATTGTGTAATACAATGATACATATATGGTTAATATTAATAAATTTGCTTAATATTAATATTAAGGGGATATAAATGTCACTAATTCGACGCGTTGAGACATAAATCAGGCCACATAATAATATCAGGCCGTAAATCAGGCCATACATTAAGTCAGGTAATAAATAAAAGACCAGGTTCAAAAATCAAATTACCAATTGTCAGTCTTATTACAGTATTAGTATTAAACCATTACTCATCGAAGACATTCTTCTGACTGAATGTCTTGCAACAGACACAAACAGATATGGAAGAAAATTTAAGTGAAGGGTATACATAAAGGTAGGAAGAGAAGCGACAGAGAGAATTTGCAACAGAAAATGATATTAGATACATGCGCAATATAATTCGGCGCTTGGATGAGTCAGTAGAAGGTCGAAACATCAAACGTCACTGATAGAATTTATTAACCAATAAAATTGCATGATATTATCTATCAGTGTCTTGTGTTTGTCGTCACTCTAGTAATGGCAGGGTTTCTCTGTCAGCAGCAGGGAAATTGGTAACTGAGCCGGGTGGGTGACAGTCGGGTGGAACCCTTTCTTCCATTCTCCTCTAGCCTCTTCTCCACCCCATCGATTCTCGCCTCGACGCGTCTGACCTTTGTGTCCACAATGTAGTTGATTCCCCCACAGACAATTCCCGTCAATGTTCCGATTTTTATTCCGACGTCGTTATATTTATTCCAGAGGGTGCCGATATCTGAAATGTAATATGGCTTGGTTTTGGTGTTCTAAGGTATTCGTTGTTTCCGTTAGTCGTCGTCGTAGAATACAGGCGGCGTCCATGTTTCTGAAAGACATGTTTTTGCGATTTGAGAAATGAAGTGGGTGGAAGTGGTTTTGGGTTTTGGGGTGGGGGATGGAAGGGAGGAAGTGTGCTACATGTATGTTTTTTTCGCGTCTTTAAAGCAACGTCATCACATTACATCACAGCGCAAGCCACATGTTCACTTTGTGATCCCTAGATTCCGTGAGATAATATTCTAGTTGATTTCGCCTTCTTGGTCTTCATTGGTAGCTTCGATTACATAACATTCAGAATTGAGTAATTCGGGATACTTCTCTCTCACACTTCGTATTTGTATGTTTACAATGAACAATCGCACGATTAATAATTGGTTTGGTGTATCCTTTATTTGGCACAGCTACGTGGATACGCTAAAGCTGTTGCACGATTAATAATTGGATGATATATATAGTTCTACTTTTAAACCACAATGACATTGATAATGTAACAATCATGCAATATGATATAGATACTTCGTAATCTCGCATATACAGTAATAATGTCATCAATTGTATGATCAATATTCACTAATTTTCAACAATGCTACAGTGATACTTCGATATCAATATAGTTAATTCTTATGCTGTCAAAGCGATTGTTGAATTATTTTTTGCAAATCGAAATGTACACAGAGATACAAAGATTTAACTGGATTAGTGGTGATAGGAGCGTCATAACGATTCGGGAGTACACCTTTAGCGTTCAATCGTAGGCGTAGACAAATAAAGAACGCAAAACTCCATAACGATTCGGGTATCCAAAACAATTGTAATACAGGACCTGCGCTACTGGGGTAATTTTGCGCAATTGACAAGATTCTCATCTCAATCTATGAGCCCAGAATCCTGTCGTCGAAGACTCATAAGGATGGGTCTTTCGTATCATAAACTGATAGCAGTAAGTTAAATAATAAAAATTTTAACAATAAAAGTTGCCGTCTTTTTAAATAATGTGTAAAGTGATAGCAATAGCAATAGTGGTATATAATTAAATTGGAATAACAAATGTGTCTTTGCGAACTATACAATAATAAATGTCTCTTTGCTAATTATATAATGACCGATATCCAATTTGATCATTAGTTTTATTTTCTCTAAAAACCATTATGTTAATCTCTGTAAACCTTTACAACATGAAGAATTGATGGTTTCGATTCTGAAATGCAAATTTTCTGATAAAAACAGTTCTCTTGTAAACACATCCGCATCTACTTCAGCAAGTGTAAAATTGCAATTGTATTTTATACCCATATGTATTATCAACGATCTCTCAGAATATTCGCTGATAGCACGCGCTACCTGTAATTAACAATGGAAGGGTAAATACATCCTATTGTAGTTTCATCGCGGTCACGTCAAGCTGGAGAAAGAATTGTGGTCGATGCCATTAATATTAATTATTGAGTACAATATGTGGCAATCTGTTATACTTACGACTAAGCTGAAGACATTATTATTAGCTTGTTCGGTAAACCTTGTTTCTGTAATGAAGGCACTGACTGTGATCGTTGCAGTGTCCTATTCTGCTGTCTGTCTCCTTGTATCACTGGGATGTACTATATATCATCCATAACTTGCCCATTCTCCACTTTCCTAATCGGTATTCAGTAATTACCCCGGTTTAAATTAAGGACAGAAATAGGAAGACAAAATATGGTGTGGACGATCTGTGAAACTTGACTCTATCGTTTGGTTGCAAGATGTCATATAAACTACATATAATATTAATATTAATGTTGTACCTCAGTTGGGGACCCGTCTCAGTTCTGGACTGAGACAATGACCAACTGTCTCAGTTCTGGACCGAGAC
>CAJVPI010001147.1:0-16078 GCA_910592345.1 Paraglomus brasilianum
AGTACTCAATTTCCCTCCCAGACATCTACTCGCGAATTATCACTATTTACGATCAAGTGATCAAGTTGGTGTTCGAAATCTAAGTTATACAGAAGCGCCGCAGAATACATGCGTTTCACCAACTCTAAAATACATGGGAGTGAATTTTTGACCAATTAAATAATTCCGTAGTAAATAGCAAAATCGGCTATTTACAGCAGGTAATCTCAGCGGTATGCGTGGGTGTTTTTCGAAGAAAATCAGGCATGTGCTTGCTGTTTATTTAATATTAACACATAAAGCATAGAAGTACACTACCCAAAATAAGTAACGGCCCCCATTAATTACATTTTGTATAATAGTCTACATAATAATTGTTTATGTTTCCAAAATTTATGTCAGGCCTAGATTTCTGTTGTAAAGTATGCATCATGTCCGTTAATTGTCAGCCATTACAAAATAAATACTGAAGATTGACCAAATCTACAAATACATATCAAATTTGTTGCAAAATTGCCCTGACTTAAAACATTCATAGTTATAAGTTTGGTTTCAAAAGCGTTTGAAATCCACAAAAAAGAACACAATTTTGCTTTACTTATACTGGAGGAATGAAAAAATTGCATATACGTATTTAGTTAAAATCATGGCAAGTAGAATTAAATGGCCAAGCGAAAAATTATATTTATAATAGTTACTGGAAAGTTGCTTTGCAGGTTTAAATAATTATTATGTAGCTTATTCTACTGTACAAACTAAAAGAAAAGGGAGTCCGTTACTTATTTCGGGTGAGTAAATGCTGTGGTAGCTGAACATTGCAAATTCAAATTGGATTGGAAAAAGCCTAGAGTCTTGATACGTTTCGTTACATGCACTTCCTGGAAAAAAGTTTATGTGGTTTTTTTAAAAGCAATTATCTTTATTTTTTATAAAAATTTTAATATCTAGTTGGCCATCCATTGTGAGCAATGCATGTCTTTATTCTTCTAAGCATGCCATTAATTAAGTTTAAATGCGTCTCTTTTGGAATTCTTCTTTTAGAAAAATCGACGTTCAAGACGTTTAGGTCAAGTTCATCCCATGGATGTTCGAAGGGATTCAAATCTGGTATTTTTCTCAGCGATCCATGCCCCCATGGTTAATAAAATAGAAGGTATCAAAACTAATGTTTTTATTTTGTCTTGTTTCACAATAACAAATCAATAAAAAACTAGTGATACTAAAAAGACGCGTAGAAAGTAAAGCTTTTGATTGATACTAAAATTGTTATCAATTATTTATGACAATTCGGAATAAAATCAAAAAAAAAAAAAACCACCCGCATAAACTTTTTTCCACGGAGTGTAAATGTGGATACTTCAAAATAATATATTTTTTACTTGCTACTTTTAACGCAGCATGTCCGACTGCCTAATCACTCAAATCATTAATTTTGACAAATGTTTTCTTCTTTACTTGTTAGTATCACCAAAAGTATCCATTTTACTGCTCCAATTTAGCTATTATTATGGTGATAGTTAATACACAGTCGACATCTAGGTCAAACGTTCCATCAATCTTTGGCAGAGCAGTCAGGATAATCACAAGTATAAGTTTTTGGCCTTTTGGTGGGAATAACAATTAAATTTCTTTCTCATGTGTATTTAATCTTCAGAAATGCACGTTTTACAAAATTAAATAATTCACGTGACTATAGACAGAGTTTAGCAATAAAATACTGACACGGGTCGGCTGTAGTTTGTAATGTAAACTTTAACCAATTAGATAAATTTGAGCTGTGGTAAATGTTGTATACTTATTATTTAGTCAATAGACAATAACGTTGCGTTGACTAACTAACTTTCTTGCTAATTTTATTAGTGTTATAAGTTTTAATAAAATTGATATCAATGACTTTTTATCAACAGTCAATTTTATAAAAAACGTGGGTGTTTACGTAATTGCGCTGACTCTCTTCAAATGCTTGAAGGCAGTAAATAACACACCTTTTTATTGTAATATGAAGGCTTGATATTAAGAGATGCTCAACATAGGCCTAATTTATTTAACCAGAATTATTATAGTATTAGGACATGAGATGAGAATAATACTAATACCAGATGCTGTTAACTGAGCATAAGCTAATATTCAACGCCAGAAATTAGTGTATTTTCCTATGTATATGGTAAAAATTATGGAATAAACTCTTTATAACAACTTTTGTATTTCTTACACAAAAGTCCAGTATTGCAGTTGGCATAATAATTTGGTTTTTGATAAAACAAGTAGACAGCTGTGGGGGGGTTACAACACGTGTTTATATTAGAAAATTGACTGCACCCATGATCACAATCAAAAATTCTGATGCTTTATCTTTATTTGAATAAGGCTTTTGCATTGAAAAATTATCTAATAGTTTTGCAAGTTGTGCATATCAATGCAATGTATATATGTACAAACGTTAAAAACCACGAACAACAAAAAAATTTACAAATTCCTGAAGGGAGTCGGCATAGTAATAGTCTTCATAGCCCTGATAGTAATCCTATAAAATGCGTGGGCAGTTGTTAATAAAAAAAATGCAACCAATTTTTTCGAAAAGGGTTTTATTGTGGAAATAGAGAAAATAGCAATATTTTTCCTTAGTATTGTTATTATATTACACTACCCAGACAAAAGTATCCGTCCAACCAATAAAAGTTGCGTTTTATTAATGCACTATCCTCCAAAGATCATCTGGCCAAGTGTAAAATTATGCTTTATTAATGATTGCAAATTTTAATTCTCAGTAAGCCAATTATTCGTTTTTCAACCTGCTTGAGCTTTTGATTCGTCTTCGTGGCCTTCCAGTTCTTTTGACATTTGTTGAATTACCATGGCGAGCAATTGAGTGATTTTTGAATCTTTAAAGTGCGACCAATGACCTCCTGTTTAACAACTTGCTCGCGTTCGAACTCCAATTAAATTGTAAACAGATATAAACAAACAATACCAATTTATTTGTGGCAACACACAAGGTACACAATTAATAGCTTTTCAAAATAGGATTAAATTAAGACTGGAAAGAAAACAACGTTTTATTAAATTTTAGAGTAATAAAAAATTCCAAATAGGGCAAGTTACTTTGTAAAAGTTCTGTCATTAACGCAAAGTATTGTTAGATGGTACATTTGCGTAATGCTAATTAGCAACAAAAGATGATTACATACTCCGCAACGAGCAATTATAATACGGTAGACTTTGTGCTGCAACAATAAATTTGAGCTGTGAAGATGACGTTGGCAAATAACAAAGGAATTTCTCTCGCTGCCATTTCATTTTGTGTTCGTCTAAACGAATGTTTCCGACAATAGATTTTGACGCAACCCGCACTGTCTATTGTTACGCTAACAAGCGGACGTCTAATCAAGCTGACTACTGAAATAGTTAAGATCAAGCAGCTATAGCGAATTTCCGTTGCTGCCAATAAAGATCGAAGTAGTTAAGATCTGTACAATCCCCTGTTGAGTAATAATTGTATAAGCATTCCTTAGACTCGGCTCTTGCTACGCAGAAAGTCAACTACTCTACAATATAAAGAATAAATTATAAACCTTAAATATTTTCTTGCTGAGACATATTGTATAAGTTGTTGACTCAACATTTATTCAGATCTCGGCGATAATTGAGAGCTAAGCAAGTCGCTTCTTCACTGTTAGCGTATGGCGAGGATATGATGGCTAATGAAGTCAATAGACTCTTTAGGTCAAACACCTTTTCATAAGGTTATGACACCACACGTATTAGTATGTAGAACTTGGTAGGTATTTGAAAAAGAGACGATTAAATTTTTTGCTTCCTGCCAACAGAAAATTTACTTCTTTCGCACAGACATGTGTAAGATCTTTGTTCGAAGAACATTGCTGTGATTTCTTTGCCTTTCTCATTATTCTCATGTTAAGAATCCGTATATATGTTTCCCTATTTATAGCAGTTTTAGCCAATGTTCTTATTAGTGTAAGTTTGGCATTACCGGTTTCCATCATGCTATATGTGTAGTAGTCAGCATAAATAACAGTAACGTAATAGCATAATAAAGGCTCAAGACATTTGGTGTATACGTTTGAAGCCTACAAAGCAGAAACTACATTCTGAACGGTTCTATTCATGAACAACTTTAATTGATTGTTATCGCATTGTCTACTACAGTGAGACGATGTTAATTTAAACCATTATAGCCTTTTATAACGAGCAGTTACTTAAAAGAGCTAAGTACATGTTATCATTATTGTTATTGTTGACATGATAATATGGCCGTGTAACATAACTACTTTGTGTGACTGTTGACTTTCGAGAGAGCAATAATAAATAAATAAAGATTAATGGGCTGTTTATGGCGCCTACCAATTTGCCTCCTGTGGCGTTATATCCGCTCTTGTTTCTTGCATCAAGCATATACAGATAAGACAGTACGTAGATTAGATATCCTTCCGGGCGAATCTGATATTTTTATAGAAATCATAAAATTATATTTCATTTCATTTATACAATGATGAATGCTACTGTATTTATATATTAATTAACGTTGATGTAAATACGTAATGTGTAAACACAATGGGATCGAGAAGATTCGATGACACTAGACACGATATTTGTTATGAGGAATAACATCATTATTTCGTAAATTTATAGACGATCGAGCTTATTACATTATACTGCGTGCAATAAAAACAGTGGTAAGATATACTATAGCCGAAATAAGTAGCACTTTATGGAATGTCTCAGGACAATATCGGAAGGACAATACGACTCTTCCTGATTATACTAATAATGAATTAAAGTAGTGTCGTACTTATATATCCGCTGATGTAATAAATACTCAATGTCTACCTGCCATTGGAGCATAGTGAGACCCACCGTCACTCCGCTGTCTCCTACATAAAAAGCACTTATCAAATTGTATGGATTAACAAACAGACTATTCGGACAGCTTTCAACGCCCAAGAGGTATTTATGGCCGAAAGTAAAAGCCAAATTACACGTCCTACTTTTTTCGAGGAGGAAGACGTAAGAATAGACGACGTTCTATCTACAAACACGAAAAGAAACAAAAGAAAGAAAAAGAAGCCCACAACAACAAATACTATAATAGCACAACTAACCCAAGAGTTTCAAGAAACTACAAGTCCCATAGACGAAAATGACAATGTCACACACAGTAGGGGCAGCGAACCCATACAGAACAGTGCAGAATCGTCCCTAACGACCCAAACCTCACTGGGCTATGCAGAGCTGTCTCCTAAAACCAAAACTGGTACAACGCCTGTCACCCACGAACAATACATAGATGCTGATTTTTCGAACGCGATCGACTATATAAAACCTCTCTTTAAATCAATACGCAGCCAAACAGAATACCTTAGCAGGACGTGTCCTCAAGTAAGAAGGGCAAGAGACGAACTCATGACTCTCGAGGTAATACCGGATCCTGCTTCCATAGCCCGTACACTCTTGACGCTCGCAAGAACAGTGTCCGATTGTACAAAGGCAATCGATACACTCATCACCAACACTGTGCAAAATGACATGTGCGAATTTGGAAATAATAGCGACATGCATACCAACGCACCAATTGTAACACAGAATCAAGAATCCTCCTCAAATCATACCGACACTACCAGATGTGGTAAATTCGATATCGCCTATGAAAAGAACGCGAAAGTCCAATCGATTGACTCGACTGACGAAGCGGTTAGTAGTATTATTATTACATCAACAAATTCAACTAGTTCAACTTCCTCTGCATTAACTACCAATCTTTCTTGTATCATTAATACCGTTGGTATGTTAATACCATGAATCGGAACTTTTGTTATCATGACTGCTTGTGAATACACTAATTTCACCCTATACGTTCTTGCTCTATATAGATAAACATTACCAATGATATTCACATCAGCCGCGAAACAACAGATGCATGCGTCGATGAAATTGAATCATGTTCAAGAAATGCAGAAGAAAGCAACGTTTACCAATGCAAAGAAGATTCAATTTCTACCCAAATAATGGATATCTCGGATACCTCAACATTCAAATCTCAAGATAGTATAGCAACGACTGAAACTGTAACTGAAACTGTAACTGTAACGGAGGAGCATTACCTGGAGAAATCGACCCAATCGAATGAATGCGAAATTGCTAAAGGACTTGCATTACCGCAGAGCATGTTCGATAACCACGATGGATGCGCTGATCGACAAATGTTCCCTGGATGTGCGCAGGCCGGAAAGCGAGGACTGCCGGCAGGATGCCTGTTTGTTGCAAGGTATACATTATGAATCAATTATAACGTGTATAAAAAACTCATTAAATCTTTTACCGACCCCGTGTTGTCGTTACATTTTCGTTTGATAAGCTTGTTAACGCCGAACTAATCCTTTTTTATAAAGTTTGGATGCAACAAAATCTGAAGACCATCTTCAACAGGCTGTATCTAGACATTTCACGCAGTGGGGCAGAGTTCTTCACGTTAAAGTTCTTAGAGACTGGGCAGACCGTCCTTATGCATTCGTTCAATTCGAGGTATGGGAGACCACCTTATTTTTATGAAATGACGAGGGTCACAACTGATATATTTGTGTGGAAAAAAAAAATAGGACATTAACGACGCAGAAGTTGCGTTGAAAGAAGCTCATAATTCATGGATTAACGGTCGACAGATTAGAGTAGAAAAGGCCCGGGTGAACAGAACCCTCTTCGTGGCTAAATTGAACCCTGATCACGTTGAAGAAGAAATCAGAAGCATACTTGAGCAATTTGGTCCCCTCGAGGAGATCAGCATTCCGAAGAATTTCAATACTGGTCGTAACAAGGGCTGTGGGTTCGTTAAGTTCTGTTACAGAGACGATGCAATTGTCGCATTCAACGTAAGGGTTTTTGCCGAGCATTTGTCGATATTTGCAACATAACCTACGTTAACTCGTGTTCTCTTATCACAGTCTCTTCGTCAGACCACTACTTATTTTCTTGAGTGGGCTGAGAATCTTGATAAACCTCCGTTTGAAACAAATGAAGAAGACACGCACTCTCTATACGTCGGAAATCTAAACGAGAATCTCATAACAAAAGAATTATTGCACGATAGATTTGAACCTTATGGAAAAATCGAAGATATTCATTTGGTCAATCGTGGTAGAGATTATGGCAAACCCGCATATGCCTTCATTCGATTTAGTGAAGCGCTTTCGGCCGAGGCAGCCATAGTCCAAGAGGTAAGATATTTCTATTTATGTATTTTTAAATCTACTTTTGCTTATGAGCGTGAACTATTGAGCTATTATTATATGTAGAATAACGTGGAGTACTTGGAGCGTCAGATAAAGGTCCGGCGGCGTCTCACACAAGAATATCGCAACTTCCAGTTCGAACTTAACCGTCAACATAACGAAATTCGCCGGCGATCGGCTGGACATCATAAGAATACTAATTTCCTGGGAAACAATCAAACAGTTTCTCACATCTACGCAAATACTGCTCAATATAATCAAGGATCTGGTAGCATACCACCGACAACTTTTTATCCACCTGTACAAATTATTCCTCCTAATCATAGTGGATTGTCACCCGTTTCGGTAACTTCGCCAGGAAGCTTTAGTGAGAGAAGGAGCAGTATGGATGGGAAAGAAGAGGAAGGCATCTCCGAGAATACGCAGGACATAGTTCCACCACCACCACCACCACCAATGTCTGGCGTAGTACCAATACAAAGACCAGATTTTCACATGTTTCCACCCATGCCGTTTGTACAGACAATGGATGGGCAATTATATCCCTTTGTGCCTTATTATCATGAATCGGCGGGCACCTTTGCCATGTAAGATTTGGCATTGTTGGGAATGGATCATGGGAAATTCACAGCGATTATTTCCAACAAACCTCTTTAAAGAATATTTTTAACAATAGGAGACTATATAAAATTTTAATTTACGCCGTTGTGCGGTTATTAATTTCTTTATGTCCAATTGTAAAACAAATAAAAGAAATTGTCTCGATATTTTATGAGACGTGTACAAAACGCATATTGACAGATCTTATACTCGTGTTACAGTCTGTGATCTGAGACATATTTGTA
Source organism: Paraglomus brasilianum (assembly GCA_910592345.1). Taxonomy (NCBI): domain Eukaryota; kingdom Fungi; phylum Glomeromycota; class Glomeromycetes; order Paraglomerales; family Paraglomeraceae; genus Paraglomus; species Paraglomus brasilianum. The sequence goes on from CAJVPI010001147.1 coordinate 8,069, forward strand.
CTAGTCCAAGTATTATCGTCGGATGCAGATACTTCCCTGTCTGAATAAAGGTGACCCTGTTATGGTAATGAGTTGTCGTTGATTGATGAGTCGATACAGAAGAGTTCAACCTTAAAGAAACACAATACAAGATTGACCGCAAATCCAACAAATATTAATATAGTTACCTCTTTGTAATACTAAAACTTTCCCAGCAGGCAACAATAATGGAGTAACAAAATTTTCCTTGGTATAAACGATCACAATACCTTCGATACAGTGGAAGCTCGTTATAATGTGCATGCCTATAACACCATTATAGCGCAAGTCATATAATGATAATGTGATTGTTATAACGTTGTATTAGGTTGTGTCCAAGATTCCTTTACATTATCACGTACTGTAGGTCGTTTATAATATATAATGAGCGCTTGAGTGTAGACGGCATAATCTAATCTGTTCGATGTGAGCTATCTTGCGGAAACTATCATGTGATACTTTTATTTATATCTACATATCTATCTGTCTACACATTGATCGAGCTGATTCTTATTAATTTGCAGGGTTCAAATGTCATTGCTCTTTGATGGCTTTATTGTAATCTGTAACAATAGTAATAGTATGCGCGCAGTGTTGAACATGCATATCTGAGGGGTCCTACATAATGTAAAACCAAATATGCTATTAAATTATTATCCCGATTAATCCTACTGCAAATTATCAAACAAATTTACAAGCTTTAACTCTATTAAATTTCCAAGGCCCGCATTGCACTAAGGCTGTTAAAAACTATAATAATTTGGATGCAAATTAAATCATGGAAATAACTTTGCTTGTTATTATACGCGAGATTGTGGCAATGAATTATTCAGAATCACGTCACTAATCATTTTTCATGTATAAAAAAGATTAAACCATCTATAACATATCCGGTCTTGGCACGTGTCCGCAACATAAATCGTAAAATTGCTTAGGTTTACTGATACTAATACTTATGAAATAAATATCTTCCCAACTGCTTACAGCATTCACGTGTTGGTAGAAAGAAGATCCAATCACATTTAAAACAAAGGTCTTTCTGGATACTTCATGAACAGGTCGAGTCGACGAGCAAATCACATTCGTTGAGTAACTTCTGCGGTTTTTCCGAAAAAGGTGGAGTTGACTAATCTAATTTAGAAACAGCTCCTGATTACTAATCCTATCCTTCAACGTATTAGTATGTGCAGCAATGGCTGTATTAGCACTGTATCTGTATGCACCCCTCTTAACGCGAGTGACCGAGTCGGATTTCTGTCGGTTACCTGCTAGTTACACCCGTTATTACACGAATTTGGTTATTAATCTTGTAATATTTAATAAATTGGTCATAATGTTAAGCTTTGCATGTTCACACATGATTTATTGGTTATGTTATAACAGGCAGGCAATTTTCTGACTAATCTGTGGCTAGCAATAAAGGTAATATGATATTATATAGTTCATGTATTATTAATGAATAAGATTATTACGAACAAACAATCAACAAGAGGAACACCGAGAGAATTCATCAATTCCCACCGGATCTCGCGGCTAGCGGAGATATTAATTAGCCGCGATGCTACTTGTGCAGTCCTTAGACTTTATAGAAAAATCGAGAATAAGGTTAATCGCATTATTAAGATAAAGTTTACAATCACAATATGGCAGTACATACGATGTGCCCACGTTCACCACAGCGATAGCAGGTTTTTACAGTTTTGTCAACAGGTCCTTGAGAACTGGGACACTCACGAGACTAAAGAAAGCAATGACATCAATGTACCCATTAGACAATAATAACACGTAACAGGTACTCAGATTCTAACATTAATAAACACTCACATAATGGCCAAAGCGACCACAGTTATAACACTTGACTCCAGCAGCTTGGCAGTCTCTAGCAAAATGATTGAATCCACCACACTTGTAGCAGATCACTCTGTTCGTACCATAGCCGCCACGAGACATACGCTTGCCAAATCCAGTGTTAGAACAGTTACGAGCCAAATGGCCCTATTACCAAAAAAAGAGCATTCGTCAGAAATCATCCCATTGATTAGCAGTTTACTAATCAAGGCCATTACTTACGAATCGACCACAATTGTAGCAGCGCCCGCCGCCGCCACCGCCGCCGCCATTGCCCCCGTTCATGCGAATTGGCGAAGGACAGTCTGCTTGGAGATGCCCAACTAAAAAGTTTCGATATCCAAGTATACATCAGATTTCGTTACAGGAATATGCATATCAATTAATATAGTCAACGTAGGCTGTGCCAGGAGTCAAAGCACAAGCTGACATACTAAACGTAGAAATACTCGCGAGCCATTTCAAAGCGTCCATCCGCTCTCAATTCCTTAACTCCCATACACCACCATAGATTGACATGCATTACATACCACCACCACAAGCGTAGCATTGTTTTGCGTCAGCCGTCCGCGGTTGAGGACATTGATTAGCCTCATGACCGGGGTTCTTGCAATTATAGCAAAGCCTCTCTGGTTGAGGGCAAGAGTCGGCAAAGTGTCCGACTAACATATCAAGTATGTATGAGATCAGAGGAAACCAGAATAAAAACAAAGCACAACACGTATATAAGAGTACAGACACGAAAACAGACTTAAACAGCGCCCGTAGTTTCAGTCTGTTGGACCTCATAAACCTATGGATGACAGCCAACAGACTTTGTAACAACGGTTCGACAACGGTCAATCTAACTCTGTTCTATCCGAATACTCTTATAATCCGCTACATACAAACATTATGAAACACCGACAACATACCGTTACCACACTTAAAGCAACCCTTTTGAGGGAAAGCCATTTTCTCAGATATTCCAAAACTTTCCCGACGAAATGAATAATAAGGATGACGAGGTCGAAAGGGATAAAGGGACTTCTGCACACTACCCCTTCACCACAACTATAAAGACAACCTATCGACAACTAACGACTGCTTCCGCCTAGGAGAGAGAAAGGACGGGAATGAAGATATTCTTTCTGTCCTTATGATGAAAAGAAGTTTTAAGACTTACACTTTATGTTAGAAGAAAGGGGGAATTTTGGGACAAGCTGAAATTTTTTTATAATTTCATCACCTGCTGATTGGGCTTGTGATGGGGTGAAATCGTAATCTCGGCCAGCGTAATTTAATTTACTGTTGCACATACCAAATTTGTTAGAAACACAAGGTTCTCGAAACGGGTTCGTACAAGGACACATGTAAAAGGATTGGTTCATGCACTGAAGAGAGGAGTATGCTGTGATCGACTTTACAGTTCCCCGTTATATTTGTAATTGGTGCTATTATGCAACCGTTTGTTCTAATTTTCTCCACATTTTTTGTCCTCAAACCAGGTTAAACTATTTTTAGTGCATTGCATCCGACACAAACCGACTGTCACAATACAGATTATACACAAACAGTATTAATTTGGCATTCTTGTACACTCCCCTGACATGGGTCATGAGACTGTTCTAAAATTTAATAGTAAATAACCTTTCTTTTCAAAAAAATAAATAACCAGCAAATTTCAACACATGTAACAGTATCTGGGTACAATATAAAAGTATATTTTTATATGTGTAGCATATAACTATCACTCCATTCACTTTATTATCACTTTGGGTGCTCTCATAAGCTTACCTCCCCTGACAAATTTGGCAGTTAAAGGGGAGGTAAGTGCTCTTAAGATCTTGCCAAATAAAGTGGAAAGATTTGATAAGTTATACATGTCATAGAATAAGATTATAGTAGAGACAATAGTACAATTACTGCCAATTACTATTTATGGTACCTCCCCTCTACCTCCCCTACAGTGATTGCTAATTTTAGTAACTTTGATTGCCAAATCTGATAGGGGAGGTAGCTGATGAGAGCACCCTTTATCAAAGCTACAGCTTTCTTTATAATAATAATGTGTTAATATTAAAGTTTCCTATTTTCTTTACAGTCAATTAGTTTCAAAACCGACAAAATCATTGACACTTACATAGTGTTTGCAGACAATAACAAGAGAGATTTTTGAAAAGATTTTTTATATAATTTACTATTGAATTTTAGAATAGTCTCATGACCCATGTCAGGGGAGTGTACAAGGAAAATGCGTTTACGCTAAGCCGTTTCCGGAGACGACAATCTGGTAGGGAGAATTCTCAATAAAGTAAGTCATAATCATATTTATCGATGAGAAAATTAATATTAACATGAATTTATTACCAGTGACTCGCGATTCTGCACGCTCGACAGTATCCTCACTAATAACTGGGTAATTTGCACAAGAATCGAGGCCGGCACCTGGAATTATCAAATGCCTAATTTTACATAGCCGGTCTTTTTCTAACGAAATCAATTTTCGTAGGACCATCCGATTCAGGTATTTCTGGTACTGGTTCTCGATAACTAGTAAAATTTGGTTTCCGAGTAGAAATCATGTTAGGCAAGTTTTCAGTATTTGCTGGTATATAATAATAATAATAAGCAACATTCTCAACTCTACTTGATGCGGTAAGACATTTCTCGTCGAAGAGTCTACCCGGATTAAGAGTTTTTCCTGAAGGTAAATGTCCAATTTTTTCATTTTGCGAGTTTAAATTTCTTCCCAGAAGACGTTCTATTAGAGCTTCCCCCCACCCCCCTTTTTTTTAATTTAATAATAAATGTACGTGGCTGAAAAGTTTTGCGAATCGACATGTAACTCGATGATTTGTCTATGGAGCCAAACATGGTTATGATTTTCCGAAAGCATCACTTTCAATTAACTTGGGACAAAAGATCTGATGTAATTTGATTTACTCGCTCTTGAGAAACTCTCACTTGAAGTTGCCTACCTAAAACAAATGGAAACCTCTACTTGCGATCGTTGAATGGAAAAATGGCACAGCTATGTCAAAAGTTGGTAGTAGCAGAAGGAGATAAAGCAGGTAGATTATTATCAGCTGGTGCGGTGTCTCAAATAGCACGAGCCTTACCTCTAAATCTCACAACATTATTCCATTATAGTCTAGTCAATGCATGAATAGCATAAAGATTTGCTTGCACCATATTTACGGTAATTACTAATTTTTGCTTGCTTTCATACCAATCTTTTTAAAAAACTCCATAAATACTCATCCGCATGTTGTGTCCAGCACCCGGATCATAATTAGCTCATTTACATTATTGGCGAAAATCTCTAATAAATCTTCTGGATCTGTTAATCCGCAAAACTTCGATAGTTTGTAACCTGCTATGTTTCTATTATTATTGTTGAGGTTATTCTGTATGTAAATCCAAAATTCTCTGATTTAAAAAATTAATTCGGTCTTCCAATTCCAAATTAGCATCACAAACTAAGTTTCCACTTACTATAGTTGGCGTGCTTTGTTATTCCACTTCGTATATAGTTTTAACTCACTTTTTTAAATTTATTGCTTTCCAGAAATGTGTAATAATTTTTCGCCTCTATATGCATTAACGTTCTGCCATCTCTCATAATTGTGAATTGTTTTCTCAGCATTTTTCGTTGATTGTACCTTCTTAGTTTATTTTGTGCTTAATTGTAGGTATTAAATTTCGTAATTAAACCTTCCTCCCCCACAATTCATAAGAGGTGAACAAGTTGGTTTAGTTTATATGGAGAAAGAAATAAAGAGATTTTTATTATAAATAAAGTTTAAGATAGGCATCGTATATAATATATTACATACAGTGTGGGACAAAAAAAAACGGATTTTTTTGTCCCACACTGTATGACGTCATTATTTAAAACCCTAACATATCCAACCCCGCATATTAATATATCAACGAAATTGGCCATATTAGAGAGGGTTCGCTGTATTACTAAAGTTGTTCTCAATAGCTTGCCTATATAGATTTGGGGTAACGGATTTTGAAGTTTGTGTAAGGGGAGGCGTGGTTGCCTTCCCATCAGGAAGGGACGCACCTAATTTGGAAATTCCATTTCGTTGTGATACCTTTATTCATTCAACGTATTTATCGTGTCGCGTTGATAACCGTTGCAGTGTTGTTACTTTTTAAAAAAAGGTTCATCTCAGAAAATGTCTCAATAAAAAATTTTACGAAAATGCCACTTTCAAGACGAAATAAAGCAGTTATTGCAACATCCGTTGCCATAATCATAGATGCTGTAATTTCTCAAAAAGAGACGGATGATAAATTAATAGAAACTGGAGCGTTACTGATTGATAATATAGAGCATGAATCAAGAATATGCAGAGCACCGCAGATACTACGTCCAAAGATTTATGGCTTTTGGACTAATATATTTCCTTATTTAAATAATAGTAGTAGATATAATAGTTTCAAATCTCACTTTCGCATCAATCGGTCAACGTTCAATCAATTGCTTAATATACTATCGAGGCACCAAACTCTGATAGAAATTCAGGTGGCAATTGTCCTTCAACGTCCAGCAAATCGGATATCGTCAGATAGAGCAGACGTTTGGCATAAGTCAAGGATCTATTACACACTTACTAAACGTTTCCTCGAAGCAGTCTTGGATTCTCTACAAAATTGTATTTGCTGGCCAGTAGGTGATCGAATGGAAGAGGTGATTGAAGGATTTGCACCGCCAGAATTAAGAAAGCACATACCTAATGTTATTGGAGCAATTGATGGATCTCACATATCAATACAACAACCCCGTCAAAGATATATAAACAGAAAAGGTTTTCATAGTATTGTTCTAATGGCTATAGTTGATGACACTGAACGGTTTACCTACGATATTAATGCGACTTTGAACGGTTTACCTACACTCACCGGACAAAAGTATCGAATCAGCTCGACGATCAATTAGTAAAACATATGAAAATCTAATTTTTCGAACATCTGTATTGGCATTATTTACTAAGCAAACAACCAGAATTTTTGTATTGTTATGAAGCTTATTGACTGACAACACATATGTTACACGTACATTTTTACATATGTAACAGATATACTGACAGTTTGGCAGATAATAGCTCCATTATAACAACTTGTTTTATTTTATTCGAATACTACAGTCAATTAGCTTCATAACAATATAAAATTCTGGTTGTCAATTCCTCCCACCCAATAATCAATTAAAAGATTAACGTCTACATAAGTTATACCGCTTGCGTAAGGCTTTACTGCTACGCCCTCGACATCGTGCAGAAAATTCCTCGTAAATTCTCGCTCAAATCAGACCCTTTCAATCTCTGCTTGTGAAGAAAAGTTTATGTGTGTCGTCTCAAATAAATTCTCTCTTTTTTTCCCTACCAATCCGTTTTATGAAATTAATTAATTAAACAATACCCTCCATCGGCCGCTTGCCTTGATTCGAGTAAGTGTTGACTAATGTCAACTAATGTATCAATGTTATTATTTGTTGGTTAATATCCGTTTGATAAAATTGTATTAATTCAGGAAGATAGGTTGAGTGTTCGATGTTTTCCTTGAAATGTGTAAATTACCTTCTGTCTCATAAGGTTGTGTTTTGAGAGATGCATTGTCAGTCAGCTGTCTGTCTTCATCTATAATGATAGGATCCGTAGACGCATTATAAATAAGACCATGTGATGATGGAATATCATTCGTTTGCGCTCGTCCATTCACGAATGCTGATGGATTCTCTATGATGAACGAAATGGGTGGTTTATCTTTTTCCATGCTTCAAAATTTCGCGGTTATGCGAAGATGTTAATATTTTATGGACGCCATAATTTACGATAATATTACGTAGACGTTGAGCAATTGCGGTAAATATTATCTTGTGAAATTAAAATTAATAGACGTTTCCAAATTAGGCGCCTCCCCACGCAAATTTCCAAATCCGTTACCCCAAATCTATATATGCGAGCTATTGAGAACAACGGATAACAAGACGAAAAAAACAGGCAATAACAATGACCAGAATTCTAATAATAATAATGACCAAAATTCTAATAATACCATTATAATATCGTCTAATGCACGGTGTTAATATTGTAAATTGACGTTATTTGTATCAACGTGTAACCATACCTGCAGCTGAATCCATATCGT
>CAJVPI010001148.1:0-16062 GCA_910592345.1 Paraglomus brasilianum
GTGATTTTGAAAATACGTTTGCTTCGCAAATCGTGTGACGATATTATATAAACTTAACTCACAATCGCAACAACCGTCAAGCCCAGCATTCACGCTCCTCTACGGCACAAACATCGCCTTCTCATCCCAGCAACCTCTATCACAGATGCATAATCAATCTACAAAATATCCAGATCATTGCCCTACCAAAGCTAACGCCATGCCGTCAGCACCATCAAGTGTTTAGGACATCAGTATCCATCTGGGCTAAAAGCATTGTTTCAAAACAGTGAGTGTGCCTGAGCAAAACGACCAGAACCAGTGTGGTAAGAATCACAGCCTACTCCTGTTCACACTCCTGTTCGTCCATCGCCGTTGCACCATCCAGTAGCGATGTTGGCGGTGCTGTATTGGTACAAGCATGAAATTGTTTTTAATATCATCCATTTATCGTTAAATGTTGCGCGTTGGGTGGGTGTGAACTGTATACCTTTCGAGAATTTTTCAAAAAATTTTATTTGATGAAAATTTGAAATTTGCAAACTGCTATAATTTACTTCCAACTTGAACTATTTAATTTTTTGTCTTGCTCACTAGTTGGTACTACGTAAAATAACGTGACATCTATTTACGTAATCACATGCCGATATGCAGTGCAGGATCACCATACATCAGTTCTTTCAACACATGCTCCGTACTTCGATATGATTGACGTTGTTGATTTATCTTCGGGTCTTTCGTCTGACTTTGGAAAGCTTTATGAAAGTGGCAAATATACAGACGTTTCGATTAACATTGGAAGAGGGCCGAACAACAAAATATTTTTTGCCCATGCAGTGGTGTTGTGTGCAAGAAGCGTATACTTTGAAAGCAAATTAACCGGAAATACAGAATCATCTAATGATATCCAACAAGCAGCCATGGCATTTGAGGACGTCACACCTGAATTTTTTGAAATCTGCCTCAGGTAAGTTCTCTTAGCTAGAGAAGACCATTTATCAGTATTAGATTGCTACCGGCAACGACATTCATAAGCAATATTTTACTTACCCGAACGCTTTATTGATGTTATAGATTTATTTACACAGGAAAAGTGACTCATTGTTCAAATGAGGTTATAGATTGGATTGGCTTTTTGGATGTCGCATGCACATTTGAATTGGATGGTCTTGTGGTTGCTGTTGGAGACTATTTGATTAATCAACAGAAGGAATGGATCCAACGCAATGTTTTTACAGTTCGTAAACATGCTTTATCCTCAAACTTGTTAAGCAGGCTTTTGGATTATTGCAATCAAATCATGGTATCAACGCCAGAGATTATTTTTAAATCTGATGATTTAAAGAGCGTACCAAAAGAGACCTTGATTACTCTTCTCAAACATGATGAGCTTAATATGGAAGAAATTGATATTTGGACATCAGTAATACAATGGGCCGTTATGCAAATTCCAGGACTTGTAAATGAACCAAAGGATTGGTCATTTGATGATGTTGTAAAAGTCAGAGCAGTTATATCCGATGTTATTCCTCACATAAGATTCTTTAATATCTCATCTGAAGATGTTAGTAAGAAAATTGTTCCATATGATGAATTATTAACAAAGACTTTACGCCATGACATCCTTCATTATCACATGGAAAATAACTATAAACCAACTATTCCAATGCTACCACCAAGGAAAGGCCGAGCAGCTATCAAGTCTAATATTGACTCAGTAATCATTAATGAACAACAAGCAGCATGGATCTCACAGAAGATTGTGGAATTAACTAAGCCAAATCAAAAAAATCAAAAAAACGCCTCGAGTGAATAATGGTTTTTATAGACTGACTCTACTTTATAGACACAGTAGAGATGCTGAAAACTTTCGAGAAACTTGTGCTGAGAAAGGACCCACAATAGCTGTTGGCATGGTATTGGATACAGATGAAATACTTGGTGGATATAATCCAATTTCCTGGAAAACTTTCTCCTCTTTGGCTAGTTCTTTCATATGTGTTCCAACTTCAAAAAGCTTTATATTTTCATTAGATAAGGATAATGCAGAGAAAAACATAGTGAGTCCTGTGGTTAATAATAATTTTGCTATTAGGGAACATGGATTTAGCTATCCTCATTTTGGTAATGGTGATTTACTTTTTGGTAGAGCTGATAATCAGTATGATCCTCTTGCTATGAAGAACTCATACAAAACAGCAATAAGGTCAGATTCAAGTAGGTTTAAATGGGCAGACTGGGAAGTATTTTCAGTTAGTAAACTTTAGTTTATGGATGATGTTGGTAAATGTTGAGTTGTGCATAGTAAAGATTTCATAACATTTAAACATATAATCTCACTGTCTGTTAGTAAATTGTTGGAATGTCTAACTGTTCTGTATGGTGTAATTTTTGCACACCATACTGGTTACTACCTACTATCTGCACTACTTAAAATATTTATACTTAACCTGAAGCTGAAATTATTTTATTTATTGAATGGTCTTTCGAGTAGAATTGCAAAGCACATTTTTTGATATCAGTCAACTGGATTTAAATTTTGAGTAATAAAGAAGTTACTATTATTGAGGTGTTGAGGTGAGACTTTCTGGAATCGACATGTTAGATGTTGGTAAAAATAGGGCAGTTTAATGTGAAATAAAATCCAATATGTCATATGGCAAAGCGATCTGTTTACACCACACGGAAAAAAATGCCATGTCTAATAGACATGTTTATTTCCTAAGTTGTATATAATAAACAGCCAGCAAAACTCCAACAAGCAGTCCGCAGTAATTGAAAACTAAGTTGTTCTTGCGATTATTAAAATGCACATCAACACTGTGATAGTGGAAAGCAGCTAAGGCAAAGTAAATGAGAAGATATGGATAGTCGTTCGGAAGACATACACTCTTGTTTATTTGACAATACTACTACTGAAACTTTTGAATCGAAAAGCTGTGAAGATTCATTGACGATTTACTTTAAAGAAATAGTGGGTAGAGTTGAACGGAAAGCGTGGATCACCGTTGACAAAAAAAAAGTAGATACCCACCCACTAGAAACTAATAACGACTTATTCTCATTGAAAATAGTTCAACTCTTCGGTCAAACGTAGAATACTTAGTTTATTTATTATCAATAACTATTAGCGAAGAGATGTATGTTATGTTAATAACTGGCTGGATATATTTGCTTCTTCCAAATACCCGAAATTGCTCACCCATAGTTCAGTGACAAGACAAATTATCTACACTTTCTGTTTCATATAGTATGCTATATAGTAAAGACGGTTTATGGCTAGAACAAGGTCAAAAAAAGGGGAATCGGGAGATTCGCGTAATAGTAGGGGAGTTTGGTAAACAGATTACATAAATATCATGCTAAAAGTTTAATAGTTTGATGCATTAAGTATTGAAGATACAAAAAAAAACAAAATACGTCATATACATTTTCCCATGACGCTAGTCCTGAAAGAATACGTCGCATTTATATTCCAGATGATAGTTAATATTGCTTACCTCTCCACATTTATAGTATAGAAATATACGTCACGTTTACAAACATAAAACTAAAACTATACGCCACCTTTCTTTATCTGTATAGCACCATAACGACTCTTGACATAAACCAATGTAATATGACTTCGGCCAACAATCTTCCCTATAAAAAGCTGACATACCCGCTTCAAAAATAACAACTTTTGACAAAACAGAGACGAACCTATTTAAAGCGAATGGTAACCAAGTAATAATCGTAGATATTCAAAGTTCAACAGATTGTTATGAAAACTTGCATAAATTAGCTTCATATCAATACAAAAAAATTTTGTTGTCCGCTTAGTAGATACAGCCAACAGAGAATATTTTTTTTTTTTAAAAAAAAAAAGATTTCTTATATGTTTTACTAATAATAGATCGACTCTTTTGTAGGTAGTGTATACGTCTTTTCTGCCATGCACTCGTTGTCTTCAAATCACCGTATAATTCCATTAGCGTCTATAGGGAATTAACAGTTGGGGGAGTAGCAGTATCGCGGAAATACGAATCTTATCGTTGACAACAATCAAATGGCTGAATGTAGATTGAGATGTCTAAAGCTATATAGATTTAACTGGTCTGCGATAAGTAATCAATGCAATGCCGACTAAATATTAGCAATTGTTCATTGACAACTAGGCAGTTAAACAAAATAGATACAGTACTGTCTGCTGGTGAAAGACACTATCATCCAAAAGACAACTTGTTCTTAATTATTGAGGTGTTGGTAATATTTTTCAATGTCAGCAGCTAATATCCTGCCTAAGTGAGTACACTCTACTTTCATAACAACATATCCAGGGTTAGTGGGCTCATTAATTATGTTAGTGTCGTTAGATGAAAGTGAAGTTTGCATTGGCATTTGCGTAAGAATGTATGAAATTGATGAATGGTTGATAACAGGATCTGACGGATAATTATTTTCAACATCTAGCGCAGAGAAGCCAAGCAATGATACCGGGACCTGATAAGAACTGTTAGTATAGTTTCCGACTTGATCCTGAATCGGTATATTCGACTGCCCGTTCATCGTGTGAATATCACTCAGACACTGGGTGATTAGCGGTTCCTTGATATGATACATAGTCGCTAGCAGCATTCCTGTAGTCCATAGTATTCATAACAGTCATATCGATATTATTGGGGAGAGAAAGGAAGTAGCGGAAGGAAGAATATGAAATTGGGCGTGCAAACAAATGGGCATTTGACTTGGATAGGATGCCAAGGTGTTTTCCAAATTATCATCCGGGTAAAATGGTTGACAGACATTGGTATAATATCCGTTGCTCATAATATTCTGTTCTTCGTTATATCAACATTAGTAAGGGGCGAAAATGGTTATTTTATCAGGAGATAAGCGGGCAGACATTTGGTGAGAATGGTTTAACAAGTAAGTTTGTTAGAATTCATGTTTGGACTTACACTATCTTTATAACTTGCCTTCATCGTGTCACATACACAGTTATAGAGTGTATAAGTTGCAAGAACACAGTTGTCCGGAAATCAAGTAGTAAAACATGAAAAATCTTTATTTTCGAAAGTCCGCGAAGTGCTTTATAGGAGGCTTTTACGCCATTATTTGCGGGGCTGGATTTTTTTATTTCCTACAACTTCCTAATTTATATTTCATGCAGCACACGAACTGCGGCGAACAGCCTTTCCTGTGTATGAGACTTGTACCACGGATGTGCAATCTGCATTCCCTGTAATTCATCTATGGTTGGTACATGAATTTTACAGTGTTGTATTATAAAAAGCAATATAACATATATTATAATGATATATTGTGTGACACAAATGGGCGTTATATTCTTTATGCCAATTGTAATATTAATATATTAAGCGGAAACTTGCATATTTCTACTAATCACCTATAAATAGAGTTTATTAATTATAAATTTATTTACAAAGCTAAGAGTTGTCTCGTTGTCTTCACGCAATGATGTAATAGTGACAGCTATTTTTATTCTTGCAATATTCTTTGGGATGTGATAGTGATGGTGACGATTTACTTTAAAGAAATAGTGGGTAGAGTTGAACGGAAAGCGTGGATCACCGTTGACAAAAAAAAAGTAGATACCCACCCACTAGAAACTAATAACGACTTATTCTCATTGAAAATAGTTCAACTCTTCGGTCAAACGTAGAATACTTAGTTTATTTATTATCAATAACTATTAGCGAAGAGATGTATGTTATGTTAATAACTGGCTGGATATATTTGCTTCTTCCAAATACCCGAAATTGCTCACCCATAGTTCAGTGACAAGACAAATTATCTACACTTTCTGTTTCATATAGTATGCTATATAGTAAAGACGGTTTATGGCTAGAACAAGGTCAAAAAAAGGGGAATCGGGAGATTCGCGTAATAGTAGGGGAGTTTGGTAAACAGATTACATAAATATCATGCTAAAAGTTTAATAGTTTGATGCATTAAGTATTGAAGATACAAAAAAAAACAAAATACGTCATATACATTTTCCCATGACGCTAGTCCTGAAAGAATACGTCGCATTTATATTCCAGATGATAGTTAATATTGCTTACCTCTCCACATTTATAGTATAGAAATATACGTCACGTTTACAAACATAAAACTAAAACTATACGCCACCTTTCTTTATCTGTATAGCACCATAACGACTCTTGACATAAACCAATGTAATATGACTTCGGCCAACAATCTTCCCTATAAAAAGCTGACATACCCGCTTCAAAAATAACAACTTTTGACAAAACAGAGACGAACCTATTTAAAGCGAATGGTAACCAAGTAATAATCGTAGATATTCAAAGTTCAACAGATTGTTATGAAAACTTGCATAAATTAGCTTCATATCAATACAAAAAAATTTTGTTGTCCGCTTAGTAGATACAGCCAACAGAGAATATTTTTTTTTTTTAAAAAAAAAAAGATTTCTTATATGTTTTACTAATAATAGATCGACTCTTTTGTAGGTAGTGTATACGTCTTTTCTGCCATGCACTCGTTGTCTTCAAATCACCGTATAATTCCATTAGCGTCTATAGGGAATTAACAGTTGGGGGAGTAGCAGTATCGCGGAAATACGAATCTTATCGTTGACAACAATCAAATGGCTGAATGTAGATTGAGATGTCTAAAGCTATATAGATTTAACTGGTCTGCGATAAGTAATCAATGCAATGCCGACTAAATATTAGCAATTGTTCATTGACAACTAGGCAGTTAAACAAAATAGATACAGTACTGTCTGCTGGTGAAAGACACTATCATCCAAAAGACAACTTGTTCTTAATTATTGAGGTGTTGGTAATATTTTTCAATGTCAGCAGCTAATATCCTGCCTAAGTGAGTACACTCTACTTTCATAACAACATATCCAGGGTTAGTGGGCTCATTAATTATGTTAGTGTCGTTAGATGAAAGTGAAGTTTGCATTGGCATTTGCGTAAGAATGTATGAAATTGATGAATGGTTGATAACAGGATCTGACGGATAATTATTTTCAACATCTAGCGCAGAGAAGCCAAGCAATGATACCGGGACCTGATAAGAACTGTTAGTATAGTTTCCGACTTGATCCTGAATCGGTATATTCGACTGCCCGTTCATCGTGTGAATATCACTCAGACACTGGGTGATTAGCGGTTCCTTGATATGATACATAGTCGCTAGCAGCATTCCTGTAGTCCATAGTATTCATAACAGTCATATCGATATTATTGGGGAGAGAAAGGAAGTAGCGGAAGGAAGAATATGAAATTGGGCGTGCAAACAAATGGGCATTTGACTTGGATAGGATGCCAAGGTGTTTTCCAAATTATCATCCGGGTAAAATGGTTGACAGACATTGGTATAATATCCGTTGCTCATAATATTCTGTTCTTCGTTATATCAACATTAGTAAGGGGCGAAAATGGTTATTTTATCAGGAGATAAGCGGGCAGACATTTGGTGAGAATGGTTTAACAAGTAAGTTTGTTAGAATTCATGTTTGGACTTACACTATCTTTATAACTTGCCTTCATCGTGTCACATACACAGTTATAGAGTGTATAAGTTGCAAGAACACAGTTGTCCGGAAATCAAGTAGTAAAACATGAAAAATCTTTATTTTCGAAAGTCCGCGAAGTGCTTTATAGGAGGCTTTTACGCCATTATTTGCGGGGCTGGATTTTTTTATTTCCTACAACTTCCTAATTTATATTTCATGCAGCACACGAACTGCGGCGAACAGCCTTTCCTGTGTATGAGACTTGTACCACGGATGTGCAATCTGCATTCCCTGTAATTCATCTATGGTTGGTACATGAATTTTACAGTGTTGTATTATAAAAAGCAATATAACATATATTATAATGATATATTGTGTGACACAAATGGGCGTTATATTCTTTATGCCAATTGTAATATTAATATATTAAGCGGAAACTTGCATATTTCTACTAATCACCTATAAATAGAGTTTATTAATTATAAATTTATTTACAAAGCTAAGAGTTGTCTCGTTGTCTTCACGCAATGATGTAATAGTGACAGCTATTTTTATTCTTGCAATATTCTTTGGGATGTGATAGTGATGGTGACGAGTAATATTTGTAGGGTTTTAGCCGAGCCTTCTTAAGGGTCAGCTGCCCTGTGAGGATGATAATGGGCATTTCCTAACAATTCCTTTTTACGATCAGAGTATTGTAATACCACTCCATTGCGCTTTGCATGTTTAAACGGTGATTGGTTTTTTTTCTTTCCATGTTTCTATAGCGCAGTATATCATCAAATTTACCATTATAACGATTATACAACGCATTATTGTATAATGATAACGATCATCTAAGCAAACTGCTAGTGTATATTCTAATATAGTCTTTTTGATTCTGCTGTTGATATCGCAATGTTCGCTTCAGTATGGGTTTTATGCGTGTGTGTATAGTTTTATACCACGCGCTATACATGTTTCCAGTTACGTGTATATCAATAAATTCGCTAAGATTTGGTGGTACATGTTTAAATGGTTCTGTGCTAATAGTTGTAGTTGTTGATATTCTTCCATAATACATTTGTCTGTAATAAACGCATCTTTCTGTATGTAGCAAAACTATGTTAAGACATTATCTCGTTGAATAGCGACTACATAATAACGTTTAATTTCATATAGTGATAACAATAAGGTTATACATAATATAGATTTATCGATTATTGTAACGTATGTTGATCTACAAAAAATTATATTAGTATGGAATAGTTATTATGACTCTTTATGCAGAGTAAGATCAATTTGTTGACGCAATTTTGTTTAAACGTGATTGCCTTTTCCGATACTACCTAATCGGTATCCTGGCGGTTCGTTGCTGTGATGTTTTAACAATGGAAGTGTATAAGGGGTTGGGATTGGAAGATCGTGGGATGGTAATGCAGAGTGTGGAGGGTATTAAGGGGGGGGGGGAAATCAAAGTTTTTTTTTGGTCGGCATTCGCGACGATTATTCTATCGAATTTCTGTGTAGAACCGGTATCGGAGATGTGCTGTGTGGCTTGGATGGGAAATATAGTTGTGCTATTATAAACGAATATTTGATAATCACCTTGTCATAATATAAATCATCTGCTCATCCGTTACTTCAAGCGAGTAGGTAGACCGTACAAGTATACACCATATCCCCCATATCCTCCAAACAATCGAATGGAATCCATTCCAAATAGGCATCATTTACCGAGTTTGTTTGTAGTTGAGATTTCTTAATAAACTCATCGAGCTGCTTATTGTTGCTAGACCATTCATTGGATAATTCTTTATGTCCATAAATGCACCATACAGGACTACATCGGAGTATTCCACACGCGGAGCAAAATGCATATCGAGAGTAACAACGATAAAAGTATATACCAGCAACCATGTAATAGTTGTTATCATATACCCAGTAGTTGCGACGATCAAGCCATCCGAAATTTCGTCTAAATTGACTGACCTTATCAATGTACTATAGTGTCGGAAGTGAGTATATTCTAGCAAACTCACTCACAAGTGTTGAACCAAGTTGTCAATTGGATTATGCATCTCGTTATCAACAACACAATGACATAAAATTTTTTTATATTGAGAGAACATTTTCAACAATTATTGTGTTACATCACACACACCGTTTTTCCCTGCATATTGTGTACCCCGCGCATGAATATCAATGAAAAAAGTCCTCAGGCCTTTTGTCAGACTATGAGAACTTTATTTACGAAAGCAGCAAGTATGCGGATATTTCAATTTATGTTGGGAAGGGGCCAAATACAAATAGCAAGATATTTTTCGCTCATACACTAACTAGTATTGTGTACATGAAGCCCATTCCTTGAAACCGGAAACGCAAAGACCTCTAAAGTTTAAAATGTTATTCCAAATATGATTGATATCCTGAAACTAGCAGTTTAATATCGCTGGTAACTTTAAAGTTAGGACTCATGACAATCGGGAATACAAGAATTTAGGTGAGGAATTCGGGTTTTTCCATAATAGAACGTGTGCGTTGATTTTTTATAGCACGTGACATGTCCGGTTATTCTATTGGCTGACAGTGTCGTTTTTTTTACGGCACGGCGATCTACTATTTTTGAAAACTGCTATAATGTCGATATAAGCTTATTTTTAATATTTACAGATTTCTTTACGATACAATAGCGACTGTTTACGTATTTGTAACTAAGCGGCAATTTATCGTTCATACTCCAATTTAATTACCCTGCGATCATACTCTTTAGTGGTGTCTGCAGTACGAAGTTTATGTGTTCTACCTAAAATTGCTTATCTCTGTGTAATGTGCGATGTAGCACAATAATTGTTGTCTCTCGAAATTACAATTGATATTGAAAAAATTTTTTTATTCCAAGTATGTCGTTAATTGTTAATGACACCTATAATCCAGCAATTGACAACTTGGTTCAATCCTCCTTACCAAATGCATTTGGTGAAAGACTTAAATGGATTTCTTGTTCGCAAATTACCAACATAACGTCAAGCCAAATTAACAACGTTTACTACGCTAGTCTCAAGGAAATACTGGACAATCGTAGCACGATGATAATGTTGCTAGTGCTTGGAAGCAATGAAACATGTACACCAACACTAGTGAGTGAGTTTGCTAGAACATACTCGCTCTCGACACACAAATACAACAATGATATTAGTCAATTCAGACGATATCGGAACTGGCTTCATTTTCGCAATTATCGCAACAGACTCATAATTGGATTTACCAAGTATGATAACAACTATTACATGGTTGCTGATAAACGCTTCTACTATTGTTATTCTCGTTATGGATTCTGCTCCACATGTGGAATACTCCGATGTAGTCCAGTATGGTGCATTTGTGGACATAAAAAATTATCCAATGGATGGACTAGTAACAACAAAAAACTCGACGAGTTTATTAAGAAATCTCAACTACAAACAAACTCGGCAAATGATGCCTATTTGGAATGGATTCCATTTGATTGCATTCGCGATAGGGGATATAACGAAGGATTTTATTTATATGGTCTACCTACTTATGAAAGGGCCAAATTGATTCCGATTAAAATAACGGTCGAAACGGATGATTCATATTATGACAAGGTAACTATCAAGAACGACTTCTTGTGTTTATTTGTTTGTTTGGATAGTTATTGACTTATATAATTTCCACTACACTAGTTATGTGATGAGCATCCAGATATTCTTGCCAAGAACGTTTGGGTTACCATCGGATTTACATATGATGCAAGGAAACAAATGTATTGTCTAATAAAAGAATGGAATGAGAGCGTATTATGTCTAGCGTGTACACGTCGATTAGAATCCAAGATGAATCCATTCTGTTTCGAATGTAAAGCGCTCAGATTTGCTGATTGGACGACTGGCAACAAGTCTTTGGATTCATTCATAATAGAGTCATGGAGTAATACAAAGCGTAAATTCGATGCCTATATACAATGGATCGAATATTCTCTATTGACAAACATACGAGAAATGACCTCATTATGTCATGGATGCACACATATAGCAGACTGGTTAGATCCAAGAATAAACAAGTGGACAAAAGTGACACTCAAGCAGATCGGTGAGACTCAGTCACTTGATTTTGATCAGGTAAGGTAAATTATTCCAATGCAAATAATATCAAGTATGCATTGCATTGATTGTTGTAATGATTGTATTCTTTACTCAAACAGCTAACTCGGGAATATCCAGAAATATTAACACCCAATAATATTTGGATAATTGGAATTACTCAAGAGCCATCTACTCGGAAATACTATCTAGTTTTTTACTATGACGTACATGTAATATTGGACAGATTTATACAACTTAATGAAGATGTAAAACATATGCCGTATGACGACTTTTATGAACTCAAAGAAATTGGAGCTGGTGGTTATGGAATAGTCTATACGGCCAGGTATAGGTATTCAAAAGAAGAGGGTATTCCAAAAACTGTTGTACTCAAACGTTTTAAGAATTTTGATCAGACACCGGAATTATTTATTTCCGAGGTAAGTACGTTGTGATATTAATATAATTAACCAACGCGAATAATATTAATTTGACTCTGTATTATTTTTATACAATAGTTCAGAAATCATGCCAAGTGCCAGGATGGTTTATTTCTTAAAATATATGGAGTCACACAAGATGCAGAAACAAAAGAGTATATGATTGTTATGCAATATGCTGACAACGGTAGCCTTTTGTCTTATTTGGATCAAAATATTAACAAATTGACGTGGTGGATGAAATTACGGCGTTTGAAGAATATTGCACTTTATCTGCATAGTATTCATGGCGAGGGATTAGTGCATTGCGATCTTCATGGCGGAAACATTGTTTTGCATGACCAGGGATTTGAAACGGAAAAAGATTTTCAACCGAGTCACCCATTTATATGCGACCTTGGTCTTTCTCAATCGGTGAATTCGCGCGAACAAAATTCAACCATTCGAGGCGTTTTACCGTTTATTGCACCAGAAGTCTTTCATAATTGCAAATTTACTCAGAAATCAGACATATATTCTTTAGGCATGATTATGTATTTAATTGCCACTGGTAACCCACCTTTTAGAGATAGAGAATTCGACAGAGATTTGGTATGCGATATAATGGGTGGATTACGACCATTGATGCCTGATTCAGCACCAGAGGAATACAAGAAACTTGCCGAGTGGTGTTGTGATGTTGATCCTGACAAACGTCCGGATGCATACACAGTTTGGTATAATACTAACAACCTTCTCAAGGAAGTGGAAAAGGATAGTTCTGATGACAACGTATGGAATACTATCTATCATAATGATGTAAAACCCTTGTCACGACTCGAAAAGGAGAGTAAATACTCTAGTAAACTCTTACCTACTGGAGATTTGCCCAAACCAAGAAACAGTTATGATTTGGTTTCAGCTGCAGGTATGAAGACGGCAATTGGTTATAAATGTCAATTTACAATGTTAACATCGTCCACTGCTTATGATTTAGTGACTCAAACACTCTTTGAATAAGCTTGTAATACAAGTGTTATTAGAGGGTTTACTCGATATTCCTACATATCCTGACCCTCATGTAATGTTATAAACAAATGACATTTAACTCTTTGCAATTAAATACGCGAATGTCAAATTAATAAAGACTTGTATAGATGCGATTTTTGGTATATAAGAAGGGTCACTCAAGTTAATGTGTGTAAGATATCAAGTTGACTAAGTCTACGGTTCAATAGGACAGTCTTATTACATGCCTAAGAAGACAGTGTTCTCCTTTGCGTGATATAACTAAATCTGCTGGTGTAAAACAACTTTACATTTGCCTTTTCAACTTACTCAAAATTTTATTTATAAAAATTGATATTTATCTAAAAGAAACCCATTATTTATCAGCATATACATAGAGTACATTTCCATCGCTATCACCTACCTGTGCATTCTCTGGTGTCGTTAAGTTGTTCTTTCCACTAACTTTTAAATACACATTTATAGCAATTTCCTGTGTTGATCTTTACGACAGGGGAAATCTTATATATTTAGACTTCACCCGCCTACCACCCAATTATAGCGGATCATTTTTCTTTTCATCCCAATTTTTTCATATGTATTGCCGACGTCAAAATTGCGCAAAAAATTCAACCGAGTTAGTCTTAATAACAAACAAAGTGACTAGGCTTAATTAATGTCATGTGCTAGCACGTAATTCTCATCTAGAACATTTAGCCACAGACTACTTACTTGTATGTATTGGATAGTAAAAATGAATTTACTTCTCCTGTAAACCTTCGTACGTCTTCTCTGACGAAATACTAATGAAGATAAAATGCACTGCCACAGTAACGTTTTGTACACGTTCTTGATTCATTACATCACTTTACGAGTTTGTTAGCCAATCATTATTACGTCGTTATTACTTAACCAAGGCAAAATTTTATTTAGTCATATTTTACGTATGCCACGTCTCAACTTGTCAACGTTTAAAAATACGTCACTTTGATACTTTCAGCTTAGCAAATATGGTATGGCAACATCTTTCTCATTTTTTTTTTCATTTGCTTGTGACGAAATATTATGCCAAAATGCAACTTTTGTTTTTCGAGTCTAACTATTACTATTACTATATAGTATTAAATTTAAATTTTACATATTAACGCTCCATGTAATTTTACTTTAGTACATTCCATCCATGTCTATCCGCGCTTATTGTAATGTCCTACCTTCTGGTAGAACCGTTGCGATGGCGAAAAAATAAATATTACTTTATTCATTAGTAAAGGATGTAGTATGTCAAACGTGAAAAATGTTGTAATCGTCCGAAGGACTTTCTATTGTTATGTGCGGTATTAGTATGTGGTCTGATCACTGACCCCTGTAACATTCCATCCATCCATCCACCTACGTCACCTTGTACGTTAACTCCTGCTTTCTCCCTTTTTGGTATTGTCACTTTTTTAATAACAAGTGAACAATAATACTGATGATAAACGCTGACAATCTTTCTTTGCGCGACGGACTTTTTTAACGATTTCCTTTTCCTATTATATTATAAGACCAGACGTTAAAAGAACATTGTAACGTTATTTAATATTTTTATAACATTGTTATACATACTGATACGTAACAGCAAACTTAACAACGTACATCTAACTTGTTCATTAAACGTCTGAGCACTTAAGATATGCTATAAACTAACGGCACGGCAACTCACCGTAAACGCATTTTACTAAATTATTCTCAACTCAGGAAAAAGACATACGTCTTATCAAAAAAAGAAGAAAAAAAAAACAAATTTTTTATTCTATTTACCAACAGAAAATATGTTGGTCATGTTATCAACGTTCAAGTAGATGATCGCTAAAAAATATTTCTTAACTTTGCAGGCAAACTTAACCTATTGCCATTTGCTTTGAAATTTGTGTACCCAAAAACAGTCCTGATTGGTCTGCGGCGTGACATTTGTGACTGGTAAGATCACAAAATTGGAAGATAAACGTTATCCCGTTATAAATTAGATTACATAAACCTTTACGCAAGCAACCATGTTTTGAATTGTCGCTTTTGTAACAATTTTCCTGCAGGTCAATCTGCCCAAATGCCATGTTTTTCAGAAAGTCTCAACAAACATTTCCCATGCCCGAAGTTGGTTAGTTGCTGTTACGAATGGTCGGCAAATTTGTCACAACACTAAAAAAAAAGCCAAAATTGGCCCGTTGGCGAATTAGATATACATAACAATAAGCCCTACGTAGAGCTTTATAACCTCGGCTTTCTTTGATTATTTTATATGTATTTATATGTGTTATAAACACGCATAAATACATATAATACACGCGCACAAATAAACAAACGACTCATATGTTACCGTAACAATGCTTTACCATTATGAGTATTTGTTTCAAGACTAGTCACAGGACATGTTTTTTCTAACTACGGATAACTGTTAAATAAAGCTAGTTTTAACATATATGCATAGCATATAGTAATAGAGGTAAAATAAAGAGCTTGGCTGAATAGCCTGGAATAAAGTATGTGGAGTGTATTACTAATTATGTTAGTATGTATAACTGTATATACAGTGTGTTACAAAAAAATTGGAAAAGTAAAAACTGATGCGGAAGAACAACCAGTGAATGAAAATGAATGTAAAATAGCTCATTTGAAACGTCGAGACTTCTGGATTTACTTAATAATATATTAATATGGTATCCTTTCACCCTGTTTTCAATAACAAGCTCACAACATATTTTCATTGAGTTAACTAAATTAATTAGAACCATATCGGGAATTCTCTCCTATAAATTGATCCAACTCACCACGATTTTTGGGTAGTCTTTTTTCTACATTTGTCTTGACAATGTTCCAGAGATTTTCAATTGGATTTAGATCTGGACTGTGTCCATTAAGTTGGGCACATTATTGCTGAGAACCGATTTGGCAATTTTGCTGGTATGTTTGGAATTGCCAATCGCCTCCCAAAATTTGGTATATGTTTTCTAATGATGTTGTCGGATCGCCACACATGGGAGAGCGTTTGTGTAACGACCTTGGGATTTAGTCGTCTTCCGGCGGAACTCTTAGG
>CAJVPI010001149.1:0-16061 GCA_910592345.1 Paraglomus brasilianum
CGCTGGTGTTACTGCGCCGTCGGAGAAATGCAGAAATTTAGGAGAGAATACGTCACTGTTTATAACGTAGCATCACAATGAGTTTAGAGTCAATATTTTGGAATCTGTGTTTGATAGGGTAATTGGCCTCCAGTTTTGGATGAGGGTTCACTCCTCTTCCTTTTTTGGGGTGAGAATGGTGTGAGTATTTGACCAGGAAAGGGGGTAGTGGAGTAGCTCCATTTGTGATCTCAATAAATACCATTGGGTCCAGGAGAGCTGCCATTATCCTTTGACTTAATGGCAATGATAACTTCTTGGATGGTAAAAGGCTTTGCAGGTTTCTTTTTGGATTCTTTAGAGATGGGTGGGATATACTGTAGGATGGCAGAGTCATCAAGAGTGTGAGTGAAATCCATAAGTGTTTGTAGAAGTCTGTTACATGGTTAAGGATATTAATATGTGCAATATCAGACAAAGTGTGGTTGTTGTTTAAGGATGGTGATGTGGGGAAGGAGGGAGCAAGTGGAGAGAAGACTGATGAAGAGGTAGATGAAAGTGTCTCAGTGATGAGGGGAGTGGGTATGTTGGATGTTGAGATAGCTAGGAGATACTTGGAGAGAGGTGATAGATGCCTTTTTGTTTGTATTTGAAACACTGATAAAAGTATTTGGAGCTAGACTCCCCTTCTTTATACCAGCAAACCCTTGATATGCTTTGGAGGCTGTTTCTTCTAGGTATAGGGACTTCAGTTTTCTGGACAGATTAGCTATGGTGTGTGGCCCTGTCATTATTTACTTCAAATACGTCGAACATTACACATAATTATCGAATTGAAATTGTACATCTTTGTTCTTATTATATTTTTGCTCGACAGAAAACAATACTGATAAGATACCCATATGTCTAACGGGACCACTTCATTGCAAGACATTCTCCTTCGAAGGCGGTGATCGTCATAGAATCAGCATAAAGTGTAGAGTGGTGAAGCGCGAGGTATAGTTTCATACTGAGGGCAAGATTTTTTGTCCCGCAATGATAATGTTGTGGATTTCATCAACGTTAATGGCATCGTACTTCAACGAAGTGCGCCATCACTAAATGCAGCCTGAATGGAGTATATGTAACATGGGTTAAAGTTCAATGATTTTTTTCTAGCATATCTGAGGATAAACTGTCACAAACCTACTTAATATCGTGTATTATTTTGACCGAGCATTCGTCGAATCTGAACGAAAATAGCATTTTTTAGATTCATCTATAATTTTGTCGGCAACTTTCTGAGCCCTCGGAGACTGTATTATCCAGGACATGCAACTTAGTGTCGCGTTGACCGGTAATTGTGGAGTTCATTAAGCACTGTACAACTTGTGACATTAAGGTCGGGATGATGCTTATTTAATATGTTTGCAAGCTTGGTAGAGGTAGTATTGGTTACTTGAGACTAGTTGACGACGTTGATTGGAAGAGAGTTTTCGAGGTCTATCAGAACGTGGTTTAGGGCCCATTTTTTCGAGGTTTTTAATACAATCATATATTGTAGAAAGTGAAATATGTGTTGGCATCTTGAGTACCATTTGCCCATAGAGAGGTTATAGTCTTGCGAACGAAGGCTTTGTCATTGTATTTTAGTAACAAAACGAAAGTGCAAACAAGTAAGACAAATTGCGCGAATTGCGATTGCGTTTTTTTGTCAGTGCTTACGTGCATAAGGTTAGAGCGTACAAAACGTGTTAGATGATAGACGCGTATTTCGGGAAGAAACAACATTTACTTGACACGCGTTCTATTCCGAAAACTTTTTTCGCGCACTGTAAGTATGTAAAATAGACTATACTTAAGAGCCTTTCTAGTGTAAGTAATAAAGTTACTATTACAGCCGGATTATTCAAGGTTAGCGGATCACGGTAAAAGCGGCGGACAATGTAAAGTATGACAAACGATGATGAAGTAATATTAAGGGTTCAATTCCATGTGACAAGATTACTTATGATGTTAGTTCTGGGATATGGGAGCAGCGTCACGTAGCCAATTTGGTTGTATAATAGAGACATTCTTCATATATGGCCGCGTTGTTAGGACCTATAAAAAAGCAGTGATTAATTATTTGACAAATAAATGAAATATGATTCAGCCTAAAAATATACTCACGAGTTCAATATACATGACGGCTTCTATCTTCTTATTATGAGCCGAAGACGATGGATGAACATACACGGTCTATCGTAGTGAGATTCATCAACTTAGCAATGTAGCAGTGCGATGTGCGGTGGGGAAGTTACGACAAATGAGGCTTCAACTTACCTGATTCCCAACAATAGTCTTATAGGTATTATCCGGTTGTAGCAAGGCTGTGTTTCGGAAGAAACCAAGCAATAGGCATTTTATAAGTTGGTCGTAATCACTTCCACACGAAGTGGAAGGAATGTTCATTCGATCACACAACTGCTTCAACTGCCTTCGAATTTCCTAAAAGAATTTAAAGGAATGTCGAATATTAACAAAGGCTAACATCAAAACAATACGATTGTTGACAGGTAGCCATACCAAAACTTGACGCATGTTTCTTGTATTGATGAAATGTTGTTTGCACCATTCTGTGTCTCCATGGTGTTCATACGCCTTCAACACGTTCAACATTGTTATCAAGTCACCGGACAGAGATATAAATTTCTTCTTTGCATCGGCAGCCACTTCGCGCTTGTCATGTGGCGTGAAGAATATCGAATCGACCGAGAGCAAGGAAATAACCGCTATGGCTTCACGTGTGCAATTAAAATCCTACATGGTTATCAAATATCTAATCAATGAGTTAAAATCATCAAGTCATATCCATGCAATAAACATATAGCAATTTACCTTCGACGCTAAAAGAACTTTCGCAAAAGTGGGCTCCAGCGGAAACTCGGCCATTCTCCTCCCAAGACTCGTTATCTTCCCGCTATTGTCGAGGGCATTCAAGGAGTATAGCTGCTCAAGTGCTTTCTTGACTATTGAGGTACTAGAAAGGTTCTTGAATAACGAAGAAATTGGACAAGCGACGCGACGATACAAAGTAGAAACTCATAACATACGCATATTCCTCGCTGGTGCATCCAGATAATCAAAATTTATAACATCATCGACACCGAACGCCTTTAACATTAAGATGATAGATGCCAGATTGCAGCGTTTGATTTCGGGTATTATTTCATCCTTTAACTCGTCATGTTCTTTCTCTGTATATAACCGATAGCATGAACCTGGACTCTAAGCAGATAATGCGCTTAGCTCATTGATTCTCTTTTCATTACAACTGGCAAATACCCTACATAATGCATCGCTCACCTCGCGTCCAGCACGGCCCATTCGTTGTTTCGCTGAATTTTTCGATATATTTTCTATTGACAGAGACTCCATGCCTATCTTGGAATTGAAATTTCGCATTTTAAACTTGCCAGTGTCTATTACATATCGTACACCGTTGATCGTAATCGAAGTTTCAGCTATATTGGTAGCAAGAATGACTTTTCGCGTATCCTGAGGCGCTGGTTCAAACACTTTCGCTTGCTTCTCCGCAGGTAGAGCGGCGAACATCGGACACGGTATAATCTATAAGAGGAATGAACAAAGTTTATGTGATATTATAAGACAAAGTCAATGTGATATTATAAGACAAAGTCAAATTATTATGACGATACGCACCTTCATCTTATCAGCAGCCAACGTCGTTCCGTAATCTTTTATAAGTTTCTTTAATGTCTCTATCTCTTCCTGCCCTTCGGGTATGACGAGGGAAACGTACATTTAGCAATTCTTGTGTCAGTGCCGAGAATCATGGTGAGTATATATTCATACCTGGCAAAAATACTAGAATATCTCCAGGCCCTTCTTCTATATGAATTTGAAACGTCGTTACAAGGGCTGTATCCAAGTAATCAGGCTGAGGTTCAAGAATGTTATGAACTGTGACAGG
Source organism: Paraglomus brasilianum (assembly GCA_910592345.1). NCBI lineage: Eukaryota > Fungi > Glomeromycota > Glomeromycetes > Paraglomerales > Paraglomeraceae > Paraglomus > Paraglomus brasilianum. Next base: position 3,935 of record CAJVPI010001149.1, read on the forward strand.
AAATTGTCGTCCTGCTATGGATAGAATCGAATTTCTGGAAGCAAAAAAAAAAAATCTTCAGGATCAATACGCATGCAGCAAAGTTGAACACTAGTAACATGTCGACACTAACGTTTGGAAGTACGCAGCAAACTTTTGCGCATCTAAAGTGGCACTCATAACGACCACTTTCAATTGCTTCCCGTTTGTATTATTTCGCTCATTCTGGGCTCTCTTCACCATCCCAAACAAAATATCAGTCCGCATAGTACGCTCATGAGCCTCATCAAGTATGACAACCGAGTACTTCATCAACAACGGATCCGACAACAACTCGCGCAGAAGCATACCATCTGTTAAGTATTTTATTACCGTTTTTTGAGAAGTGCGGTCGTCGAACCGGACGCTATAACCGATCTGGCAAGACATGATCCATCGTAAAGCATTCACCAAGAATAATAATGTTAATGACACCAATGGGTTTCATACCTCCTTTCCAAGATATACGCCAGACTCCAAAGAAACACGCCTAGCAAGGCTCATTGCCGCCACTCTTCTCGGTTGTGTAATAGCTATTGCGCCAGATTTCGTAAATCCAGCATCCAACAGGAATTGAGGAATTTCTGATTGATTTTAATAAACCCATAATCAATATCTTCAGATCACAATTCAAACGAGCAAATCGATCTACCTACACGAGTTTGGCTCACTTACGAGTACTCTTCCCGCTTCCCATTTCTCCCATAACAATGACAGTACTATTGTTACGTATTTCACGGATAATATTGTTTCGCTCTGTGATCGATGGTCAGATCAGCCCTCTTTTACAAGAGTCACTACAAGATTTTTTACATACGAACACACCTTTCCATATAGGTAGTTCTCGGCGAAAAGCCTTTAGCTGATTGGCAATGATTATTAATTCGTTTTTGCGTCTCTTCGCTCCGTTCTGGTTTTGATTTTTCGTAGAATTAAATTTACGTTTCGGATGTCTTTTTATTTTCCCTTGAACGAGACCCGTCTTCACAGAATCCATTTTAAGGGCTTTCGGAAGTGTGTTGATTGATTGTGGTGTGTTGAAGAAGAGTTGTAGGTTAATGGATGATGTCAAATTTATATTGGAGATCTTATTTGTGTAACATTAAATAAAAATCTAGCATATGTAATAGTTATTTATACATATGTACAATAGCTTTGTGAAAATTCAATTCAATAGTCCTAATTTTAGAATTTAGTTATTCGCAATCGTCTTACTAGTCTAAAGCTTCGTAGAAGTTTTTAAAGCAATAATTTTGGTCGGAAATTTAACTCTTCATTGAGGGAACGTGAAGGCTATTTTAATCCAAGTCAAGCTCAATGGAGTCTTCTATTACGAAATTCACCATCATGCGTAAAAAAAATATTTCGGTGGTAAAGATAGAGCTATTCATCTACATTCAAAATTATTTACAGAAATTATCCTAATATAAAACCCTTTATTGGAAACAGTATATACTGTAAATTGTGATAATAACTTTGTCTCTGTGTTTGAATTTGTCGAATTATCGCCCTCAACAGTAATATTAATATAGAGATTTACAGTAATAACGTGATAAAAGATATTGTCACACATTAAAAACGCATGTGATCATAGATGTTATTCATTACATTCGGTTTTCCCTTTTCATCTCTTGATAAAAATGTCTGAAGGGTGAGTCGCTTTAGTACACAAAAGTGCAAGGAAGTGCTTATTGAAAGCATGGAAAGTATTTGTCTAATACAATAGGGAATTAATTGATAAATTTGTTTGTAGGTCCGGTGACGAAAAAACTGTTACTCTGCAAACGGGTGAGATATGACATAATTGACTACTATCCTTGTTCTCGACACACTCCATCATGAAATGTACTTTCCTTAACTTGGTCAATAATATTTTAACAACTGCCGATGACAGCTACATTCGACGCCCGTTTTCCCAATACGAACCAAACACGCCACTGTTGGCAAAACTACGTTGACTATTATCGTTGTGTTAATGCTCGTGGGGAAAATTACAAACCATGCAAGCAGTTTTGGAAAGCATATCATAGCTTGTGTCCTATTTCTTGGGTAAGTCGCTGAGAAATAATTCTGGATCAATATTCATCGGTTATCAATACACATGCTTTCCGTTATTAACATCTCATTATATTACTGGGACATCAAGACTGATCAATGGGATCAAGCCCGCGAGGAAGGGAGATTCCCTTACAAGTTAGATTAATAGATGACACATGGATTGTAGTATCTCGACCGCTGTGAAAATACATAAAATGTCATAAATTCTTCCCATTAGTATGTAGAGGACGGGTGTGAGAAATGCACAGTCTCCTCGTTCTCTTAGCTGATGTCCACTTCCGCGCTGCATATCCTTGATATTCCCCGCAATTCAAACGAGTTTCTGGACAATAATTTACTATTCACCATTAAAAATATGGCTCAAACACTTAAAATACCTCATTTACTAATATCGAATTGCACGTGATGCAGTCATCCAGTTGTGGGCAAAAATTTAGCCGCAAATTTCATTTATAAAACTTGATCTGTCAGATATGCTAATGAGAGACTTGCAATATGACAATAAACAAAAGCAATAAATTGGTCGTTCTCTACGCCTCACAAACGGGCAATGCAGAATGGATAGCAAAGAGCATAAATCAGGAGGCTATTCAACGTGGTTTCAAGAGTGAATGCTATGTAACCGACGACTATGAGAAGGTAACCTAAAAGGAAATTAAAAATACAAATAAAAAACCGCCGCCACACTATCCACAGCCTGTTCTCATAATCAACATGCTCTCTGTCTGTCGTTATATCCATATAGGCAGATCTGGAACATACAAAGGTTTTGATCGTTGTAGCTGCCAACACAGGCGACGGAGATCCGCCTGAAAATGCGATAAAGTTCTTTCGTTACTTTAGAAAAATCAAATCAAAGACATTTTTATCCCATTGTCAATTCGCTATTCTTGGTATGATATCGCCAATGTATATATAACAGAGAATTTGTAAATTTTTTTTTTTTTGCTACATTCTTTATTAGTATGATGAACGGATACGCATACGAATTGATTATGTTGCCAAAAGCCTGTATTTTCTAACTTGAACTCTAATCTTGCAATCAAAAGGATTAGGTGATACCAATTATACTAATTTTAATAACACCGCAAAGCGCATGGAGAAGAAATTTTTGGAATTGGGAGGGAGACCGTTCTATGAGAAAGGATTGGCTGACGATGCATCAGGGTAAGGAGTGCTAGGCTAGACAGTTTTTTTAAAGTGTTAGCGAATGCCAGAGAATGTGTTTTACGAGTAAATTAGCCTAACTATGGTGAAGAGTGAGAGTTAGACAATTCTTTTATCAGCAGTTTGACCATCAAATGATCGGTATGGTCTTATATTAATCTTCTTTCATTCTAAAGCTTAGAAGCAGTCGTCGAACCATGGATATCGAACTTGTGGGTAGCATTAGAGAAAGTGTGTGAACGAACATCGACTGCAACAACGCAATCTATATCTGCTACTGATTTCAGCATAAAAGCAATGCCAAGAAACAAGGATACAAACACCAAAGAAGCAACAATTGAAAACGTAGCCCCCAACAATATCGCAAGTACATCCACAGATGACACAGGTGCTACCCGTATAAATCATACGGATGCATCTACGCCTGCTACGACTGTCACAACATCCACAAGCGCCAACGCCACAGCACCCATCATCAAAGAAATAACTCTTAACGACAAAGCTGTTAACAATTTGACAAGCATGTCTTCAGATGACACCACCGTTGATACACGTATAAATCATAAAGAGTCTACATCCGTTACGACCGTTACAGCAGCTTTAAACGTCACCACCCCAAAGCCCATCCCGCTTGGCACGCCACTGGCTATCGATCTTTCAACGTTGTCGACAATCACCCAACTAACAGCTATCCCACGCGTTCCCTCCTCTGTTTGCCGCACAACTTTTCATTCTATTCACAAACATACTCCCAAGTCCTTTCCACCATCATTCATTTCAACACCATCTCCAATTTTCAAAGCCTATCTCTCTGCTGCTACACTTCTCACTGATCCAGATGCGGTCAAACGGACACTACAGATAGAAGTTGAAGTGGACGAAGAAGAAAAAGAGACACTACGATTTTTGCCGGGGGATGCTTTTGGAGTCATAGCGCCCAACGACGATGGGTTGGTACGTGGTCTGTTGAATAGGCTCGGAATTGGTGAAGATGAAATGCATAAAGAAGTCGAGATACAGAGTGTCGATGATGCAAAGAATGGTGGTATGTTGGAGTTCGAGATGATTATGGCAGATATTGTTCGTGTGTGCTTTATCATTACTTATAACCAACAATTTCCATTAATATCCCATACGTTGATCGATTGAATTTAATAGATCTTCCAAGCCACTTGAAGGAAGCAAAGTCAACATCGCTATATGAACTGTTGACATATGGATTAGATATAACGTCATTAATACGAAAACCGTTATTGAGAATGCTGGCAGAATATGCAGTCGACGCCGAAGAGAAAAAGACACTATTATTCTTGTGTAGTAAACAAGGTGAGATATTAGATGACTTTTAAAACATGTAGAATGAACAGATTCCAAAAGTTAACGTCAATGCAAGGATTCGAGCAAATTAATATAAGAAATGGGACAACTCGACGCCAATTACCATCTACCCAAACACCTATTGCCATGTACACTCACCCTCTCGATCTCTCTTTTTTCCTCCCACTATAAGGTCTTGGCCAGTTCGCAGCCCTCCGTAATCAATTACCAACGGTTTTAGACATTCTCGCTACCTTCCCATCCTGCCAGCCACCGTTCGACCGCCTTCTCGACGTGCTTCTACCACTCCAACCACGCCATTATTCTGCAATCAATTCTCTGCTTGCTCATCCTCGTTCTCTACATTTTGCTTTCAATGTAGTTGAGTTTAAAACCGAGTTTAATGTAAGTAAGCGTGGTGTTTGTACGCCGTGGCTAGATGAATTATCGGGAAAAGTGACAGAAAGAGGTGTTAGAGTTGGAATTAACAAGAGCAAGGACGAACGAGTGGCTATATCACTATTCCTCAAGCCAAATACGCACGAGTTTAATGTACCGTCGGATTTGAAAAGAGATATTATTATGATTGGACCTGGAACGGGTGTTGCACCGTTCTTGGGATTCCTTCAACATCGAGAGTGGCAATTGAAAATACTTAACGAGACTATGGAGCACATTGCTCATGTAAACAGAAAAGATGTTAGTGACAAAGATGCAAGCGATCACAATGGGATAGACGCCAATGGAAGAGACAATGATGAACATGATGTTATCAATCAAGCTGGATACAAAACGACTCAGGACATATCTTCCTCGTATGGCGAAAGTTGGTTGTTCTACGGTTGTAGGGATAAATCCAAGGACTTTTTATATAAAGACGAAATAGAAGGATACCTCTCTCGTGGTGTACTAAGTAGATTAAGTGTGGCTGTAAGTAGGGAGCCTGGAGCAGGAGAAAATGGAAAACCAAAGTATGTGCAAGATTTGGTCAAGATTCATGCTAAAGAAGTCTACGAAATGATTTACAAGAAAGACGCGGTTGTCTTTGTTTGTGGGTAAGTTAATATGAGCCATATTTGATAGATTTTATGAACATCTTGGGTATGGAATTAATATCAAAAATAACAATTACTTGTCCTATCCGTTAGAGATGCAAAGGGGATGGCTAAAGGAATGAATGATACGCTAGCGGCTATTTTGTCCGAATACAATGGCATCTCGCATGCTGATGCACTAAAGCAGTTGCTGAAATGGACAGACGAGAAGAAATATCTTCTTGATTTGGTGAGCGTAAATTTAATGTTTGATTGTAACTCAATAATTATGTAAATTATTGTATTAATTGCACGTTTGTTATTGTCACAGTGGTAATTGGCATCAAGTTTCAAACGAGTTTTACAGTCTGCCAACTTTAATGGACAATGGAAAAAGAACATTCACTTTATAATCATTGAATATGTTAGATTTGCATATGTCGCGCTCATCATCTTTGTTTATTCTTTTTATTTCTTATTTCATTTTTCATTCTTTACACTTCATGTATTTCACTGTGTATAACATTCAACTGAACACAACATTCACATATCCATTCAACTGGAATTATCAAGTCATTAACAATAAATATTTTCTACAAGAGTATTATTTAATATATTAATGCAACGACCACCAAAGCTTTTTTGGACCTTTTACGATGTTTGTGATAACGATACAAATCAAGTTTTGGATCACTTGATATGGACGTTCACAATATTTATGAACAGTATCCTCTTTATTGATTTGCACGAGTAGAAAATTATTATGACCAAACAAGGACCTTTGAGATATTCTATTAAAGTTCTGCAGTGATACTTATTGGAACAACGCGAAAAGTAAACGAGATCAAGCTCGCTCGCCGATATAATTTCACCCAACTATTGATAGGTATGACGTTTGTTTATTTCACCTGCACAGAATCCAAAATCGTACCGAAATAATCGCTCATCGCAGCTCAACGGTATTTAACCCATCTTGTGTCATTATTAATATCAGTATATTTTATCTGTTCCATCTTTAATCAAATGTGTTCATTTAACAGTTTCTCCAATCTATTATGATGCAGCGGAGGTAATCGCACCGTGTCCAAATATTCATGTAACGCCATAGTCAATTCATATACTGCATCCTTCACGACTACAAAATGACAAATAAACACAGTGTAAATATCCAGAGCGCGATAATAAACTCTTTCCCGTCTCGCCATACCCACCAAAAGTTAACCCAACGATATCGTTCAATGCTCTCAACTGTACTTCGGAAGGGCTACGACCATCCCATAACCCTATTGGTGGTTTATTCGAGTATCTTTCCAGACTAATCAACACGTCTATGAGACATTCAAATACTTTTGTAATATCTGACTGGACCACTCCATACTGGTCTAGTGTGAGAGAAGCAGCTGTAAGTGATGCTAGGGCTGTATTGCGGAACAAATATAGTAACCATTAGAAAAAGTGATTCAATTGCTTAGCGAGAATTCATTAACCTGCAGGAACATATAAATACGTGGTTTCCATTCACCTTCAACGCCAAACACAACTAATTCCTTATCTCTGCACAATCTTCTTGTCTTCCTGTTAACGCTTTCATTCAAAAGTAAAAATACTGCGTCATAAAACAACCTCTTTCCTCTTCCGTACTTCTTCCTTTCTGATTCATAATGAGGAGGTAATATCATTTTCATTAATTCTTCTTGTCTGTCTGGTTTATTCTTGTCATCTGGTTTCTGAGGTATGAGATGGGCTTGACTAGCAAGAGCGAACGAGAACAGAAAAGACATGCAGGACCGTGATACTGTATCCCACGAGTCGCGATCTTTGAATATTGAAGTGCGACGAGCTATTGTCTGGGGTGTTGCGATGCGCGCTATGTAATGGAGCTCTAGGAAAGCCAAATGCTGAATCAATAAATTATTTAAGGAAAAAATGAGTATAATTAATACATTCGCTACGTCTACCAATCGTATGCCAGCACAAATACATATTCATTAACCCATCTCGTTATTGTATTACTTACCTGAGTATATGGTTTCTCTGTTGCTCGCAGTCCATCAACTAGTACCGAATTGGGATCCATGTAAGGCGCACTTGCAAATATTACCTATAATAATTCTGTAAAGAGTTAAATGACATAAGAAATGTAAAACAACCATATTTGAGAATAAAACTTTAATTATTAGAAACTTGGGATTACGTTGGTGAAATAGAATGAGAATAACTTGTCTAAACTGTCCCACAGAGCTAAACATGTAAGCGCGCTAAAAACTGTGCGATTGAACGTCTCAATGTCGAACAACGGTGCCTTCATCCATTCGTATTCGACCTTACTACGGAGATACCAGGGGTCGTGATTAGTACATATCTTGATAGTGACAGACTTTTTCAACGACAAGAACGATATTTCACACCCAACACCAATTAACAATGTTCTTTCTGTTGTCATGCGTGATATAAATCCCGTGCTCACCTCCATGGTGTCCATCTAATTATTCCGTGATACCATGTTTTCCAGAATATCAAATGCCATGTCCAATATGCAAGAGTGAATAAAAATAAGAACCTATATTTCTTGTAATCAATGGGATGTTTCGATTCAAGATATAGCAGCGGTCTGGCAATAAATGGACTGCCATAGCGATGCCAAGTGGAGAGAGTGAGAAGAGATTTGTAGTTCGAATAGAGGAAGTGGATGATTGAGGAGTATGTCTGGATAACAGAGAAAAAAATGGGTGGAGTAAGAAAACCTGTTACGTATGTATGTATAATTCACAGATTTAAACAAAAAATTCTGCTTTTCTATACACTGCTAATATCTGCTAGCGTATTACTTACTCTTATTTTATAAAAGTGGATTTTGTTTTCATAATTAATTGTATATTTTAGTGCGAAAATGAACCCAAATACAATACTATAAAATCCAGCGATTGCACAATATTCGTTTAACACTGACGGATCATTCAGACATCTGTCTTTTCTATATGATGGACACCAAAAACTGCAAGAAAAAAGTAAGCAATTAGTCAAAAACACAGCGCATCAAAATTAAATCTGATTTGTCTATTTGTTATTTACTCTTTCATTTAACTTACTTTTCATCGCCAGGATGTATAATCCAGCTTCTTGTGTGCTTTCTCCCAATGATTTGATAACAACATTTCGTTATGGCGAACGAAGATATAATGTATCCAGTAATCGTCAAAAAAGAATAAACCGAGGTAAAGATTGATTTTATTTGTAATAGAAGATTCTTCGATATATCAGGGCGAACTACAAAATGAATACATTATAGATTAGTTAGCAGTGGATCAATCACAAGTAACGGCCGATTGCTATGACTTACCTAATTTATCAATGGAAATCTTTCTTATCGCCCACAGAGGTAACAGCCCAAACAGATACAACTGGATGAAGACAGTTAATGTATCCATTGATACTAATATAGACGGAAATGATATTTGATCCTTTTGACTGCCTAGTGAGAAAGTCGAATAAATTGAAATAAAAAAAAGAAAGAAAGAAAGAAAAAGAGTCAAGTTTAAGTTTATGTCACACATCAAAAATTCAGGAAAAAAGTAATTAACTACGGAATCAAAATAAAGAGGCTGTTGTAAGTCAACGATCGGACCCAAAGAACAAACAAACGTATGTAATTCTGCACATTTGATTGAATTTCAAATCAAAATCAAAATCCACGACGCGACATGTGTCGTCAATTCCTACGTCTGTTAACTCACCGAACCATGGCTGTAAGAGTTTAAGTACGGCGACAGTAGCATACGCCCTCACCGCAACATCAAACAAAAACAGGTATTGTCTTTCATTAAGTGCAACATTAACACACGCGTTCTGATATGTTAATCCGTGCTTTGTGCGTTTGGGTGGAGCGGGTGGCTGGGGTGGAGTTATCGTTGGTTGGTTTATAGAAGTCATATACGAGCGATCGTTTTGAGTTGAAAGAGGAAGGAAGAGTGAGCTGTGTTTATAGTCGTGTATGCGAAAATTTAACACGTGATTGAAAATTCTCGTGACGTAATACACACTAAATACCATATATGGTTTCGGAGTTTTCATTCATATGATTGTTGGGTGCAATATTCTGGCCGTCTCTCTTGATACTTGCTTTTCCTGTTTTTCTCTCAAGTTTGATGCATATCAAACGTATAAAATTGTTTATATTATCATCTAATTTGGGATTTCTCTAGATTTGGGCTTTTCACATCTTCCAAAGCTTACATTCTCGGCTTGAATCAGCTTCGGCTTCAACATTTTCCTTTCCAAGTTCTCAGCTAGAGCTTTGACTGTGTATTGATTAATAAAATCTTGTTTCGATCCATTTGCGCTTTCGTTTGTCTAAACTATCTATATTCTCAAAATCAACTATAATACAGTATCATTTGCTATTCTAAAGACTATTATTATCAGTCATATTTACAAAGTTTATAATTTTTCGCTGAGATGAAGGCTCGTTAAATGAACAATACTTTTCTGGTGCATAAACCTGAATTTGTCCAATATACTTCTTTCGATAGTATACGAGATACCCTTCTCAACGTTGTAATCGAGTAACTTTTTTATAATAGCGCTATATATTTAAAATACAATGATAATGCTTTTCCAACATTTTATGGTATGTCTTCTTCTAATGTTATAAACTAGTGCACAGGGCCACGTCTTTGGAAATACAAGTACGCGACAGTTTTACGTAGTATTTTATTTATGAAAACTTTCACACCCGCGACGAAAAAAGGGTTTGGAATAACTTATGCAACGAGAAATGGTCAGACAACTAAACTTTAATACGCTCTGCATAGTACAACAAAACGTTTTACTTAATAGATTATCTTGTTATCATTCCTTCTTTATTATTTTATTCAATCTTGAAAGCATGCTATAATAATAATCAAATTAACATATTAACTAGTTATTGTAGCCACAATCATGTAGAATTTTAGGCGAGGAAATGAATACTGGTTCGAAATTGAATATAACAAGATGTAAGACAATGCTGTAATAGAGGGTTGTCTGACAACATGGAATCTTTGGCTTTTAAAAACATAATTATTTATCACATTCGTCATGACAAACTATTACTGCGGTATTGGTTAAAGTAATAACAGGCTTTAGCGACTAGTACTACCTTGTATGCTTACCAGTGCTTCGGTAATTCTTCTTCTTCTGGCTCGTTGAAGGATTGAGGTCATGGCGTAGTTTCCATGATTTCCCTCAAATTTACCATTACGTTGATAAAGCGCAAGGAGTAACAAGTTCTGAAAGATTATTCGGGGTACAAAGTAAACATATGATCATGTGAATTCAAATGGCCGAGAAGGCTTTTGCTTTAGTGGCACGGCTGAATCTATGGATTAATTTTTACTTGTATTTCTAACTAGTCGGCAATTTCTAAAATTAAATGGTTAATACAAACACAAAAATTAAGCTTGGTATTGTGGCGAAGTTAAAGTTTTTACTTAGACAACGTTTTACAAACCAAGTAAAATTTCGCGATATTTTCAACAAATGATCTATCTCAATTTAGAATAAGTCTATCATAAAACACTGTTTATCGTTATGACAAACCCATTTTCAGATGCAAATGACTGAATATAAAATGTCGAATTTTGGGGATATTGCCTTTATTAAAATCGTATTATAGAATGTCATACAATCTTTTTATGTTACGTCGAATTAATAGTTTACGTATTGTAATTACTTGCTAAGTATATCGTAACTGCACGAAAGAATTATGAATGCAACTTATGAATGTAACGACAAGTATGCGTCTGTTGTTCACGTAGTCCAAAATTTGCTTGTTGCAACGATAATATTAAAAGTAACGGTAATGCTAAATCACATCGTTTTCAAGGCCGATAAGAACTTCTATTATTTAAAATTGTCAATACTAATACAAAATGGTCATTGCAACATTTTTTATTAGTATACTAGTCAGGATTATGACGACCATTTTTCCGTGTTTAACATCAATTACCCATGGGCTACTATCAAATTTTTCAAAAGTTTTTCACTTACTAATGTTTGCTACTTAGAATCACGCATACAGCAACTCATCTGTTTATTTTTTGGAGGGGCGAGTTTGAGTTATGCCTAATCAATATTGGAATTAGTAGTTTATACTTATATCAAATAATTTACCAAGGAAATAAAAATCGAATATGTATTTCAGAGTATATTAATAATAACTCATTTATTAGAAAGAAATATCTTCACAGAAACCCGTGGTTTTTATAAATCTCTCTGTGACATCAGAATATATCATCACTATCTAACAGGTATCACATAATGAGATCACCATGAGGATTCTAATTTTAGTCTATTGTGAAGATGTGCCCACGAGATTTCGGGGATGCATTGAAATTTTACGAAGTTGAACAATCTAGCAGAATCTTACCAGGATACTAATAGAAATTTAGCAATTTGTTGGTGACATCACGACGAGACGTTTGCAATATTTTCTGATTGTAAATGTCACATGGTTATCAGCACAACGTCCTGCAAATCTCATCGAGACATTTTTA
>CAJVPI010001150.1:0-16057 GCA_910592345.1 Paraglomus brasilianum
CCTATCTCCGTCAACTAAAGAAACAGCAACTTATTTCCCTTAGGTAAATACCTGCTTAACGTGCTTAATAAAAGAACGTGGGCTGATCATTGGTTATCACCTTCATCTAGTAACGACAGAGAATCAATTCACCTTTCGGTAATCACAGCAGAACAGGTGCTCGCAGAGTCTAAAATCCCATGGGAACGATGTTTTGTTCCTCATAAAGTTATACATGTCCCCTACAAAGATGACAAGGAAGAAACAAAGAAAAGGAGGAAGAGGAGGAAGAGCAAAAAGCGACGAGATGCTGAGAAGCGGGGTACGTTCTTTTCGATAGTGGTTGTTAAATTACGTGTACGATGTTTCAATACTCATAGGTTTTAATTGGACGAGTAGGGATAATCAAGAAACAAACGAGATTTTGTCCGAGATTGTCAAAAGCCGATCAGTCATACACCTATGGATACCGATCACGGAGAAGGATTATTAATATTGATAAAGTAAATAGTACTAGGTTGGACATGTATAATTCCGGATCCGGCACCCAAGGCACGAATGCTGAAGGTAGAAGAATTATAAGGAACGATAGTAGTAGCAATGACAAAGAATCCCTTAGACATAATAATTGGGTGAGTTCACGTGGTCGAGAACGTGAATTACACCGTCACAGAGGAAGGGCAAAATGGAATAGCCGTGGCCGTTTTTGATGTGATTCGAAAACCGAACCAAGGAATTAAGAAAAATCACACAATTTTTAGAGATACAAATTATGTTTATTAATGCTATGAACAAATTGACGATACGTACGCAAACAATAAAAATGTAATCGCAAAAGTCACCGTTTCAGGATTGGAATGGGCGTGTTATATTGGTGAGTTTACGTTGTACCATTGATGTACGTTAATCATTAACCATATTTATCTTTATAAAAGGAACACATATCTGAACACGTTTTATCCTGCAGCAGTTCTATCCAATGTAAAGGCTACGAACGCGATAACGATTACTCCCAATGTGGCTATTCTTTGGACTATGATTCACTTCAGAGAGATAGAGATTGTGCAAGACACCGACAGATTTTTGAAGAAAGGAATGTGAAACCTGTTTTATGTACGTGACTGATAACGGTATGTCCAATAGGATTTGCAGTTAAAAATCATTTAGACTTAAATGGTTAATCGAAAACAACAACGAAGAAGTTTTTTTTTTTTTTTCCTTGCATCACGAATACTTTGTTTAATGCAAGTGATTGAACTTTAAAATAATATTGCATTCTAATGCAAATAGATGGCTTTTGCTTGGGGTCTCTTCATGGACTTCCTATTCGTCAATCCACTGCACAGCCATTAACAATGGCGTCTTTCTGATGAATAAGTTTTCATTGTTTAGTCTTGAATGACAATGTTATCTGCATGCACGTCGAGAATACCAGTTAAATGTCGGGATTGTGCAAAATGGTCTCATGATGCATCACTTCGTCATGCCGTCTGCAGGTATACATACAGTATTATTATGCATCCCGGATTATTATCAAGTAGCACAGTGATGTCATGGTTTACTTATTGGTTTATTTTATATCTATTTTGATTTTTCTGTATGATAATCTTATATTCTTACTATCGTGCCAAATGGAAAAACTATCCGACGTTATTGCTTAGTCATAAAATCTCTACATTCAAACACTGACTACTTTATTTGTTGCTGCATGTACTATGCGCAATGTTTATATTGTAAACTCGTATTTTCGAGCAAAGAAGTCAACTATGTAAATAGCAAACTATATAGATTTGAGAATAATTGTGAACGGGAACAATATCGACATCTCACGTTTTTTAGCGTCTCTTCTAACAGCGAAAATTATCGACAAATCCATCAGCCTGAGCAGAGTGGGACGAGGTCGCAGAAAACAATCACCTGTTCTCTCGATTACCAGAGAAGGAGGTCAACCCCAGACCAGAGAATGATTAGGTGAGACTGATGCTGAAACTTGTTAGACTTGATAGCCTGGGCGGGAAATTTTGATTAGCAGATATTTGTGTAAAGGATCCGAGGCTAAATTTGGTAGTTGAATTTCTTGTTGTACAGAATGTCAACTTGGAATAAAAACATTATATTTATCAGGAAACTATAGTTCTGGTCGATCAATCTATTATTGGTTAAACAAGCACGCGAGGCACTACATATAGTTAGATATTTATGGTAAACCCACCAGTTTCACATGCCATTTGTGATGTAAATATATGCAATAAAAAAAAGAGAAAGATTCCCATGATCACAAGGTAGTTTGAATAACGAACGCCGGTACCCAAATGTGGCTTCTCCAGTCTGTATATACGCCTCCTCCTCTACAGAACGTTACGCCAAATGCAATTACTACATTCAAAGCATTTACAAACAAAGCAACCGCATATACGAACGTTAGCCGTATCGAAATAGAACGCCTTCTGGGTGTCAACTTTTATTTACAAACACAATCTTATCTACGATGCCCAAGTCATATTTACTGTATATATATACACATAAACACAGATAAAAGATATAACTCTTGTATAGCACTAAAGATAAAAGCAAACTTGGAAAAGCTGTAGCGAATGGATCTCTAGTATACTAATTCACACTACTACGCACTTTGTAATTTCGAGAATATCAACTTCGCCTCTCCACCACCAAATACAGACGTTTTCTGTATGCTCTTGGGTAGTCTTTGTTTCTGAAAGCAAGAAATCAAGAAACAGACTATCAGTCTCTGTTAAGTCTCTAGTGTCTATATCTTTGCACGGTTTACTTTCTATGCCGTCGTTGGCACAGTGAAGAACTTTATCGTGCACTATTTTGCTCTCGTGTCCGTCTAACGCATTTTCTATTCTGTTCCCGTCCTTAATCATCGACCCATCAGTTTCTGTCTCTATCTTTATAATGGTGCTCTTTTCGCCCCTCTCTTTTACACACTCTTCATCTTCCCATTCACTATTATAAGACGGCGGTCTAGTATCAGTGTCATATTTTGGTGGTCCTATTTCGTACGAAGGAGGTCTAGATAGTGATTTTGTATCTTCGACTGGTTTTAGGAGTAAATGTTTGTTGATGAGTATAACGTTAGTCAAGAGGCGTTTCTGTTCTAAAGAGAGCTTTCTATGATATGGTAACGAACAATCTGGCGTATGAAACGATGTCGTAGTATAATCGGATATCGTACAGTCTGCCGTTATACATCCTCCGCTAGTTATATTTTGCGGTTCATAAATAGTATATTCCATGTAATTCAATGGTGTGGAATAAGAGTATTGATATTTGTAATGCTTCTCATAGTATTCTAACTCGTTCGCTCTATTCTTGTTGGTTTGATCTTTAACGGTCGGTTCAATTTCGTGTTTTTTATCAACGCTTGTTTCATGTTCGGTTGTTTTGGTCGAACTTCCTTTGCTCCAGCCTGAATTGTGCTTTTTGAGTCCTTTTCTAATAAACCTTTTCATTGTTTTGAAGGATAATGCTCGTAGAGTTTGCCACGTATTAATGAGATTATTGTCGCTTTTACGGTGTTCGTTGTTGACGTGAAGTGGAGGATCACAAGTAGGCCAGAATTGGGTTCCGTTGAGGGCAGGAAGAGAGTCTATGGTGGGGATGGGTGATCGTTGAAGTTTAAAATCTGTGGGAGTGATGGACATTTTAGGAATCGGGGTCTTTTTTTAGGGTTGGGGTGTTTTTTAGTGCGGTTTGGCTGAGGTCAAGATGATGTATCGACTTTTAAGTACGGCGGATTGCTAAAGTTGTCTTTAATTCGTAATAAAGTCAGAGCGGGCAGAGGCTCTTCTTATGTATCCTCGACATCCGGTTCTAAATCTATCGGATTCTTCATTCAGTCGTCTTTTTACTTTGCCCATGCGGTTCGAATGCAATCGATAGTAATGTTGACAATCTTAGGACCTCGGAAAATGGAAATTGCGCGTGTATTATAATTTATATTATTTATATTGTGTATTGTAAGATGTCATACACGTGAGTTGTATTGTAATAGTAAACATATATGGAACACACTGATATGCTACTGTTACAAGGGGTTATTGACAGTATTAGTATTGTGCTGATGCTTTTTTAACCTTTCTTCATCCCCACCCCATCTAAACCTTACTATCACTATTACATGTCTATGCATGCGGGCTAGCGTTCATTTCCGAAAAAGAATTTTCTTTTTTTAATACTCTGATTGGTCCATTATTAACAATACTACTATTATCATAAGAAGAAATTCTTTCGTTGTCAGCTTGGTGATGGTGATGTCTCGAAATGTAGTCTCTAATAATACTGTCTTCTCGAGAACGGCAATTTGTCACTGACATGTAGATATTCCAGTAGTCCGGAAGTGTCACACATAAATCAATATTCTAAAATTAGTACAAAGACCCTAACCTTCATCGACCCACATAATTGCGTGCTCACACGTTCCGAGAGCTAGCTCTTTTCCCACTTCCTGTAGGAAGAATAAACTTATCACCCGAGTCCTCTTTAGACTTGACAATAACATCCTCCGTATTGAGGAATGCTTTCTCGGGAAGGTTTGTATTGTCTCTTAGCTGTATTTAATCATTGATTGTTCACTTGAATAGGAGTTTGATTACTCTGATGTCATCCTGACCGATGAAGTTAAGAATGGGGGTGTGACTTTCTTTTAGCTGGTGAACAATTGATCATGGTGTTGACGACAACAAATAGATAAGCTACGTCATCATAGGCTGAATGATTAAATAGTCATAGTAATAGCACTTTAAACGGTTTAGAACCCAGAACTTATTAAAAGTACTCTTACGTTCGTTGTTAAATCGGATGCAGTAAATAGAACGGATCAGCCGTGGGTCCCATAAAGTGCGTAATCGAAGTGAAGAGTGCTTTATTGAATCCAGCAGAGTTTTTTGACACGGTGATGGGATGAGTAAAACTCGATGTGTGATCGGAAGTCTATAGACTCGACTGTTAAACATGTACTACGCAGAATGAGGTCAGCCACTGATATATCTGAGATGAGGATCTAATCAGCCGAACTAAGTATTACTCTCTGTTTAATTTATAATTAGTAGCTGCAATTATTAGACAATCGATTATACCAAGAGATAACTATGATTTTCTCCAACCGTGGTCGCAAATGATTCGCTAACCATTACTGCGAGCAGTGAATATTCACATAGCATACGCACATCGCATTATACTCTTTGCTCTGTCCCCTCCGAGTCATGCAAAAGGAACCCTTGCATTCATCTCTCCCCGATGAATTAACAATTAAATCAATCGTCTGTTTAGATGACAGTAAAGGCCTGAAAGCTTATTCTGTTATTCTAATTCTACCCGATATAGCAATTTAAATAATATAGTATTATTTTTGGACTGCTTCATCCCACGAGATTCCAACTATAACTTTAAAGAATTAAATCTCATTGATTTACATCATTTGCTTTTGTTTACATTATTATTATAATCTTGGAATTTCTAAATATAAATATTTTGTAATAATAATAAGATGTATTATTTTCAATCTCAATATATGGGAAAGGAAATGTCGCTTTGATTATTAATTGTGTATTGTTTAAAAGGTTTAAAGTTGACTTAGCCCAAAGGGCTACTGTCTTATTTATTGATTGATGTCTTCTTTTTTGGTAATGTAAGGTCTGTATTGACAATTGCAAAAATTGCTAAATATAAAGAAACAGGCTTATGCTGAGTTAATTAAGAAATGTGGCTGTTAGCCAGGGAAAGTGGATGAGATACTTGCTTTTTTCCAACATAATTACATTAAATCCATTATTTCCACGCACCTTGCAACGTAGGATATTTGTCTCCAAATCGCCAAAACAAGTGATGATTTTTAAATCGACATTCAAGTACTACCCGGGTAGGTTATGCCTCAATTGGCGACAATAGTACGTTTGTATCGTCATTAAAGTCGTCAAGCCACCCAATTGCGATGACAAATCACTTATTGAATTAGAATATACGGCAAATATTAGCACAATAGCAGATGAATACGATCTTGAAGAAAAGCAAGAGCACGATGAATTTATCAAAGAACATGGATTGAGATATGAATGGGATAATGAAAATTACACCAGAGTGGACTGGGATGATAACAACCCATTGAAAGACAATTTATTGTACATGTAAGAACGCCCTATTCATGCGATTTGCTCGAACTAATATTTTCACGAAATGGATTGATGGCACAATTCCAAGTCTCAAAAATGCTTATGTGTTAATTCTGACGTATATTCCTCCTTAATTTCTGCCGATTGGTGATACAGAAAATATTTGATTAGATGGGCAAGAGCAGAACAATAATAATAATAAACTGACAATAGAATAATTAATAAGCGTTGTTAAAATTAGATCAGTTAGTCCTATAAAAGCAGCGTAGATTCCGTGTGCTCATGGTGTTAAAAGTGCTCAATTATTTCAACTCCTTTATGGGTAGTTCTTTATACTCTGAAATATATTGTTAATGATTCATTCCCTGGTAAATTATCGGTATAGTAGTGAAACCACTAATCCCTATATCGATTAAGAATAATCGCCTCTTGTCCTGTGGCAAATACAATGATTAATTGTTATGCATTTTTTGTAATTGAAAACACCATTGTATTCCAACCGGGAGACTGTCGAATTAATCCCACGATAGGAACCGTGAGTGAACTCGAGGACAATTAATTATCGAGGATTAGTGTCACTCATCGACGCAGTGAGTCGTAAGTTTAAAAACCTAGTGTTATAAAGGGTCACTAACTGTAATCCGGTAATTTAACTATTAGTAGGTAGGAGAAGTCACAACTCAGATCGAAAGCAGCTAAATTCCTAGTACCGACGATTGTCAGCTCTTTTGGTACGGTACTTTTGAAGAACATGTAAAGTTTTTTTACGATGTCCCAAATGCAAACAAGAGATTGAACGGGTACATCCTAAAGTCTCCGATTCGCACATTATCCCAGTTGAACGAGAATTTTCAGATCAATCCACCATCATTTCAATAAGACGGTTAAGAACAACTCTCTAAAGATATCAGTGACACGACACTTTATAAAAAAGAAAATACCATTTCAGCTGAGTTAATATCTATTTGCATGTTGTACGACATGTGATTGGTATTACACGAAAAAAAAGGTGCTTATATACGGTATCCCTCTAACGCGTACCTTTTTCCAATTGTTATGGCTTGCAAACCGCTCATTTCTGCGAAAGACAAAAGAAAGATCGAATCCGTGGTCTGACAGCACCGAGAATAGTTGCAACAAACCTCTTTTTATAGTCGATAACTAAGGACAACAATTTCAAGATGTCGTTTTCTGTCAACTTTTTCTGACCTTTACAGACACCTGGAGAAAAGGAAACTTCAGAGCTTTGGGACTGGTAAAAGTTTGAGACAACGAGTAAGTATAAAACTTTCCTTCAAAACAAAAAAATTAGATGTGATGAACCGTGTTAGGTTTTCTAGTGTTTGTATCCTAGTGAATAGACTGCGCCGGTTATGTATAACAACATTTCCCGCGTGAGTAGTAGCTAGTTACAAATACTGTTGCCATAATAATAATCGCTGGCATTTTTCGATAACTGTGTTTGTCTTCCTGCGCCGGTTATGGGCATTTCACGCGTGGTAGTAGCTAGTGTATCCTGGTGAATGGACTGCTGTGGTAGTAGCTGGTTATCCTGGTGAATAGACTGCGTGGTAGTAGCTGGTTATCCTGGTAAATAGACTGCTGTGGTAGTAGCTGGCTATACTGGTGAATAGACTGCGCGGTAGTAGCTGGTTATCCTGGTGAATAGACTGTGCGGTAGTAGCTGGTTACCCTGGTGAATAGACTGCGCGGTAGTAGCTGGCTATCCTGGTGAATAGACTGTGCGGTAGCAGCTGGTTACCCTGGTGAATGGACTGCGCCGGTTATGCCCGTATGGTAGTAGCTAGTACAAATACTGTTGGCATTTTAGATAACCTATGAGAGCGGGGGGAAACCTAATCTGATCTTGCGCAATTGCTTAGTAGTTTATTTTTTATGAGTTTGTTCCAACAACTTAATTTATAATTTTGTTTTACTTTAGGTCTTCACTGGCTTTGATGATATATTTTCCCTTGTTGATTGAACGCTCGGCAATTGTCTTTAATGCTATAAACTATGAAAGTAACTTCTGTCAAGCCCAAGTTCAAACGTAAAACGGTGGCATCGGATTTCAATAGCCCAATGGACATTTAGTACGCAGCTGCACAAATTATATATCGAGATTCATTACCAGTTCAGTGGAACGATAATTAGATATATAAGCAGTTGTAGTTTTCCGTAATGAACATTATCTTCCAGCTTTATTTGTCCTTTTAGAATAGTTCTTATATTCTAATAAACGGTGTTATAAATATTAAATTATTTGTTTTTCGCTGATGTGTTTCTTTATCGAACATGAGTTAAAGTGTAAACGCTTTGTGAATTCGCGGTTAAACAAATTCAATCTTGCCATTATTATTTAATTGTTATAGACGCGTTTAGTACGAAAACTTTCTCGACTGATAGACTTTCGAAATTAATCCCATCGATGTAGTACGCGAGTTAAATAACAATAGCGTGTACAAGACCGATTACGCCCAGATAAAGGTCATCGATAGTAGGAGTAGTCAAAGACTCCGTTGGAAGACGCTAAATCTCACACAAACGCTCTCTGCGTGTTTCGATCCGACACTTCACAGTAAAAACAGTGACTGTGAGGAGTTTAATATTGGAGCAATATTTAAGTTAAATTGACACTCCTATGCCATAATATTTGGTAAAAAAGGGAATAAATACCACTTGTCTGCAAAGCCCGCATTAACAGTTCGATTGTTACGTGGGGCATTCAAAAAGGTTTGACACTAGATTTGTAAAATTTTTATAACCTCGCCGTTCTTTCGTAAGACTTTTCTTTAATCTCTCTACATTGTATTGTCAACTCTGAAAGCAAGTAAAATACTCTTTTATTAGAGATTAATTTACAGTATAGGTGAGGTGTTGAATCATCTCAAACCACTTTCCACCAACTCTTTTTAGTTTTTGAAATAATATATATATACGCCAGATAGGACTATAAGGAGGACTCGTCGCGAGCTTAAATTCAATTTTATCTAATAGTCGGTACAGAACATACTATATATTACATTTTAAAATCCGCCATTTATACGCTTGTCAAAGAAATTTCCACACCCATCACTAAATAACTCAAAGTCTTGATAAGAATAACCCGGTAACGTCAACGAGGACGAACCGATTACCGGAGATATTTTTTGATCCTCTCCCCACCAGTCAAATAAGCGACTTTCGAATCTATATTGTCCACATGCATGCAAGTCATCTTCGCCAGTATTAGTCCAAGGAAAATCTGTTTTTGACGAACTTGGCATAAAGTTATATCCATTGTAATCAGTATGATTACTTTCATTAAAAGTACCGGACATATGAATTGCCGGACTAGAAACATTCCCGTTTCCTGCACAGTTTGCAGCTTGAGCTTGTCGACTTTCGCAATCGCCAATTATAGTTGAGGACAAAAAGCCACCGCTTTTGTAGTCTGGGTAACCGCCGAAACAATCCCCCAAAATGTCATCGGTGTTATTATCGTTAATATTGCTAACGTGATAGCCGTAGTCCTTATCATTGCTGTCACAGTTGTTATAAAAATTGTAAATGCCACGCTCAACTTCAGAATTATCGGTGTTAAGGGTCTTAGCAGGTAACTTTTTGAATTCATCTGCTACTGTGCTTGCGTAATTATATGTGTCTTCAATAGATTTTGTCTGTTTGGGTGGGTTTACAACCTCTTCTTGTACATCTTCTAGTTCGTGCGTTTGGGTACAATCGTCTTTACGTTCATCATTAATGTGCTCGTTTTTATTTTTCGCATTATTCTTGTTATCTTCATAACGGGGTTCTCTTTTTTGGTTAACCTTGTCAAAAAAGCGACTAAATAATACGCTTTTGTTCGTAACTTTTCCCTTGTCCAATGAACGTGATTTGAACGTTTTCCACTGGCTATGCAAATCTACGTCGGCACGTGGTGAAAATAATGACTCGATAATGGTAGAGTTTGATGGAGAGCAAGGCGGAGAGGAAGCATTGGAATTTAAATTTGCAGCGGCACCTGTCGATTCACAATTTACATTATTACGGTCTTTGTTATTCGCCTGTTCTCTTTCATTCACATCACCAATATTGCGCGCTCTTTTAACGACATAAATAGAACTGTCTGTTTCTAACGCCTCGTTACTGATTTCTGCCTTGTTGCTTATTTTAACAGCATTTGATGCTTTATACATTCCAAACATCCCCTGTGCATGGCCTCTTTTCAGGGTAATTCTCTCGTTAGTTAGTATCGGTGACCAAAACTTGGTCATAACCCCCGATCCAGGTGCTCGCGGGCGAGTAGGTGTCAGATGCATGGTGGTTTCATTATTCGTTTGTTTCTCTGCGTCTGATTTTCGTGAAGGCTTTTTAAGCGTCGCGCGCTTGGGCTTTCTTTTCCGGGATTGCTTGGCTGAGGATACCCTGCCACCAGCAGACGTTTTCTTTAGAGTCGGTACAAAGGCGTTTTTAGTGATCCTCGCATGGTCGGCGTTAGTGTCTGCAAAATTGTTTTCGTCTGGGTAGTTGTCATACTGTCTGTTAAGAGCGAAATCTTGCTGTTCATTAATCCATTTTTCTACAAGCGCTCTTCTTGTCGTTGTCTTTGTTCGAGGGATTGGTTTTGGAGAATGTTTCATGTAATTGTCACTATTTGCCATTTTTTAATTATATGTGTACGCGACTAGTTAGACAAAGGAGAGTGAGGAAAGAATAACCTACGCGTTTGGACTGTGTCGTGAATTTAATAGAAAAATCGGCATGAATTTATGCACTTGAACTTTGATGCAATTAAGCATATTCACGTTATACCACATGTTAATCACATGTCTAATTACTCAATTATATAAATTGCTATCATGCAACAGTTATCAATCTCTTTGTCGGTAAAGTTTGATCAAACAACGTTTTTCACGATAAACAGACCGTTAATGTATATAAATGTCGTTTGGATTTGTTAAAATATACACGCATGCGATTGACGGATGAACAGATTACGCAAATACATGGTAAAATCCCGATAAAATATTTGCCTTTTAGACCTCTTTATTAATAAGATACGTTGCATGTATTGTTTCACTTGCATGTTGATATTAATAAGCATATTAATATCTAATATTGAGATAGATAAAAAAATTTAGTTATGCGAGATTAATTGTAATGAAAGCAATTTATAGAGTCACACAAGACCCAGAGTACATTATTGTTATGCAATATGCTAACAACGGTAATCTTTTGTCTTATTTGGATACTTACTTGAAGTATATTGCGTATGATCTGCATGCAGGATTTGTGCATCATGCCGGAAACATTGACATGTGTAGAAAAAGATTCTCAATCGAGTTTGTCATACATATGCGGTGAAATCGCGTGAATCAACCATTCGAGGCGTTTTACCCTTTATTGCGGCGGAAGTCTTCCATACTAGCAAATTTACTCAGAAATCAGACATATTAATATATGAATTTGGTATTATTATGTATTCGGTTGCCTCTGATTTAGATATAGGCAGTTCGATAAGATTTATTATGCCTGATTTTGCACCAGAAGAAACTTGCCGAGTGGTGTTGTGATGCTGATCCTGACAAGCGCCTACACTGGAGAATAATATTGGCAAGCTTATTGAGAGGTGGACGCATGACCTGCCGTTTTTTGGTGGTGCTAGGTAACAATCACTACTGCGATCACTACTGTCACTACTACGCGATCACTACTGCGCGGTATCACTTTTTTGTCATAAATACTCAAACCAAAAGAGGCGTAAAATTTTTTATCCTTTGTCGCTCTACGGACGGCACTTAAAAGTAGGTTTATAACACTGGGAAACTTTTACTGGCGCCTATTGACTCACCTTTTCATATTTATTTTATTTGTCACACATTTCAAGGTCTATATTAGGAAAATGTCGATGGCAAACGCTTCAGACAACGCCTCAGATTATCGTTATCGTCCGTATTCGGTGAGTGCAAAACCGAGCAAGAAAACTTCCAATACGGACATGGAAACTTCCAATACGGACACGGAAACTTCCACCGTGTCCTCAGTACCTTCCTCAGCGTACAACAAAAAAGCTTAAAAAAACCGCGTATAACACAAAGCTTGGATTGACTCCTGATGTTGTTGAGTCGGCAAAGAAATCCTTGTTCGAATTCGCCCAAAGGGAGGAGGAACGTATGGAACCAGGATCTAGTGAAGTCGTCGTTCAGGAAAACGTGCCACTTGACGACTTTCTGACTTACCGCAAAAGGGACGTGAGGCTTCCGGTTCGCGTATATCTATGTAATGGAAAAATCATAATCAACGAAATACCTACAGTGGTCCGCGCAGGGGTATCAGCATTGATCAAGATATTGATGGGTAACTGGAACCGTCGGGACTTGCTGTATTTCGACGATGCGACCATGATTCTGGGCCCAAACACTGCAAAGGAGCCTGATTCAATGGTCCGACTGTTACGGCGTCCTCGGCCTCCACCTGCACAAGCAATGGATAGACGTGGTACAGCATACCCAACCATGGTAATCGAAGTCGGTCACATGCAGACCCTCTCTGACCTGCATTGAAAGGTAGCACTCTACTTTAATCCTCGAACCACAATTCAGATTGTGCTGGCTGTTAAGTTAAATGAGCCTTGTAGGGATAATACTATCGCGATAATCATTGCCCTGTACCTTCGTACGAGTCTGACACCACTGATTCCAGTTGACATCAGGTCTTTTGGGACAGCACCACCTTCACATTCTCATAAGAACTACGTCTCCAATATTATGGGTGTTCCTCCTCATCTCTTTACTGGTGTTGGACTTTCTGATGCTAATAATAATTCTTTCCCTCCTTGTGCAAGGGCTGGCATTCCAGCCTACCAAATGAACATTCCAGCAACAGAACTCTTTGATGGGGATCCTACTGGTGTTCCCACATCAGCAGTTGGTGGATTCAACTTAGATTTGTGGGAACTTCAATTTGTAGCATGGCAAGGATTCAACTTACCATAGATGTGAAGCATCAATGGAGAAAAAAGTCAGTTTTATTCACATTATAGTAGGGATCCTTTTATGTTACATTTTAGCATAACTGTAGAAGTATGTTATCACATTCTGTAAAAAAATAAAGTGCACTTTGCACATCTTGCTTTACACTTTGCAGGTCAGCATTACACCAATTTCTATCATGAGAACACAATGTTAGGTATCACACCCATGTTGTCTGATACATTGGGAAATTTTATTTCTTGTTAATGGGCAGAGCCCAGTGTCACACATGAAAAATAAATTACAAAGTTGGGTACTATCCCTATTACAACATAAAGCCATGATAACACCTAATACCTTTTTCACGCTCTTGTGCATTGCATGATATTCCTCTGAATTCTCAATCAAAGCTTCATCCGTGAATTTGATGGTATATTTACGGCAAGCCGATCTGATGAATCAGATAAGTGAGTCACGTGGTAAAATCTTCCTCCGCAGTCATGATCAACAATTAATTTTGGTATAGTAATAGTGGTACGCGTTGCATATTTTGAGCATCGGTGCCACTAGTTAACTTAAAATCTATTACTGATTCCTTTTGTTGCAATTTTTGGTAATCGCGGGTTATACAAGCGGCCCTCACCCCATCGTCAAATTCTCATGTTGTATATGTTATATGTTCTTAATGTTCATGTTTTTAATGTTGTAAATATTGTTCATATTATAAAATGCTGTTCAGGCTATTAGAACAATAATTCCCACTCCATGGAATAATAATAAACGATCCCCTTTGAAAACTCGAAATTTTACTTTCTTTCATCGTTGCAATATTAATTATTTAACCGGTTATTAATAAACGGCTCACTCAAGTTGTAAAAATAGCTCACTCAAGCTGTAAAAACAACTCACTTAAGCCGTATAAATTTCCGCCGATCTAGTACTCTTAATAGAGGAACGAGAGTCATTAATTATTTATTAAAAACGAATATTGTTTAATTAGTTTCAGACTAGTCGAAATACCAAATCGAAGATAGCCCTGTTTAATATTAAATAGAATTTATTCCCCTTCGATTCCGCAATATAATAATTGTTGTTGTTATTTTATTGTGGGTACCCTTATTTGGAATCACGAGTGATTTGAAGCTCGGATAGGGAGTTAAAAAGCGCGCATTTAATTTAATTATATAAATAGGTCATTTGTAGATTAGAATTCAGTCTTAATTGAACAACTACCGTATTAAGGGCGGTAACCTAATCTGGTAACATCCCCCGGTCGGAAGAACACCCCTACGCGACGGATTAATTGCTCTCCCAAAACCCAGACCATCCGACCGTAACAATTAAAATGTTATTATGTAATAGTCTAAGAATATGGGAAGACCTTAAAGTTTAACATACCATGGTGTAAGAATATTATATATCACATCATTGATTTCCACTGTTTTCGCTGTCAACATAAAGCTCGTGCCAGGTCTCTATCCATTCTGTTAAAGAATCTTGCCGTCAATGAATGTTAAATGTCCGTTACTATTACACCAACATTTCGGATGCGGCATATTTTTAAATCGCGAAATCGATGATGTCGGCTCTAACAATAAATTTTGAACCAGGCCTAAAGTCTATTATATCACTATGACATAAGCTAATAAAGAGTGATAATATGAATAAGACTTTTGACTATCTGGTTTTGCTTATTGTTATAAAACAGATTCGACTTACTCAAAAACGTCATCACACTCCTTATGGTAATCTTCAAAAATTTCCTCCAAATCAACATTATCTATGATCAGCATTTCAACTCTACTAATCATGTCCCTATTGCCAGAACTCCCCTCACAATTGGGGGATCCCAGAAGACATCTGACACTGGAATTTAATTTGGTTCTGTAAGGTCACGTGTATACGCTATCGAATTATTGCGTTAACCTGGTACAAAAAGGGGTTTAATGCATATCATGAGTATTAATATTAATCATAATAACAAGGACCTTGTTGTGGTCAACCACAGTCGACAAAAAGACTACTGCGGAGGACATTTACCATATACAGTGGACAATTTACCATATCAGTAGAGATAATGCTTGCCTGAATTTCGGATAAGAGTTCATTAGCTTGTTTGATTTTTAAATAATCTGGACTCTGTTGAGCAATCGAACGGAGACTTTTGATAATTGCATCCATAGCTTTGGTATAAGATAGTTGTTCAGTGCTGTGTGAATCGATCCAACTTTCATGGAAGTTAAGAACTGACCAGTCCCTAACATGAGTCTCATCAAAATAGCGATTATAATAATTGGCCATAGTTAAGCAATTAGTTACAGTATATGTAACTAAAGAAAGGTAGAGAACGCGTCGCGGCCTGCACTTCTTCAGACATAGGAATAGTAAAAGCCAACTTATAATCATGTCGGTGAACCCTAATAGAAAAAGATTCAAAAATTACTATTGTGGCTCGCCTTTTAGACCTGAATGACCAAACCAGTTCTAGATCCCTGTCATGCCACCAATATAAAAACTCAGAAGCTCTAGACTACACTTGCCTTTCTGGGGATTCACTTTTTGTTGTCTTTCGCCTTTCTCATATTGGTGATTTAATCTCTAATCCTTTGAAGTTGATAACATTGTTGCAACGTTGTTGTTGTTGATGGAGGTGGGGGTGTGGGGGGTTGTAAAGGTGCTAAGGTCGCTCATTCGGGCGCTTAAATCGCCTACCTTGTTATCGACACCTTTGATTATGTTGGAGATTGGTTCTGAAATATCGTTATGTTCAGTTGGTGAAGTGACTTCGCTCGGAGATCCATGGAACGTTTCTATGTGTCCGTTTTGATAATGAATAACGGCGATTATATGATTTTTGTCCGTCCGTAAGTGTTTTTAGGGCTTTTCTTTTCCCCGCGCCGTAAAAGCGTTTTTCTTTTCGTGCCTCAGTGTTTTCAATAGACGCGGACATTGAGAAAAAGTTTTACGCGAGATTCGGGCCCATAAATAAAG
>CAJVPI010001151.1:0-16031 GCA_910592345.1 Paraglomus brasilianum
AAACTCGACGCAATCAAGCCCGAGTCGGATAATGTGATGTTTGTAGGACTATTGCTTTCTTTTGGAGCAAAAACGGCTAAGTCAGAAAGGTATGTGCACTCAATTTGATTTCTTGTACATTTATAACCATCTCATTGTTACTGGATAGAATTTCTTTCAACACGGGATCGAAGAAGAGGAAAACTGGACAAATGTGAGTCCCTCTACTATTGTTGTTAAAAGACAATTTTTCGTTCCTGCTAATGCTTGAATTCCCAAGGTATTCTGTCGATAAGGAAGATTTCGAATCTCTGCGCTATGGCGTCGTCTACGGTATATATGGAAGCCGATGCTTTCAGAATTTATTTGAGATTGCTAAAGAGAACGATGAGATAGCTGCAGCTATCAGCGAGATCCTAGATGCGTTTTCAGACCCAATGGAGAAAGAACTCCCATCTCTGTTACAAGACGACGAACGCTATTGCACTTACAACAAAGAGTTTCTTACCACAACCACCTCGATCCAAAGCCTAACTGAGAAGGAATAGGTGGATATTGGTGGAATTGTTGATCTTATGCAGAAGAACCATAATAGAATAGATATTTTTCTTGGATGGCATGCTAATAGCAAGCGTCTGGTTTCAAAGTTTTATAGCGGAGAACACAGTGACCAAACGAAAGTGTAACTATAAACCCCGTAATAAAAATTAATATATAGGATTACCCATATATGGAAAATTATAATTATAATGGCTCAAGCAATACGTTTCTTAGAGATAGGTTGCAAATGTGGATGTTCGAAAATGATTCTGAGAGAAAATTTTGCCGAATTACGTGAGGCGTTTCAAGCCCTCTCTAGATCCGAACAAGATATATTTTTAATGGCCCAATTAAAAGCAATGAATGGTGGAGAAATAACTGCCAGTCGACGTCTTAAAAAGAAAACGCGTATTCATAAGAGGACTTTCTATTATTGAGATCGCGATAAATACAGTGCTAATTTAGAATTCGGGATTTTTCAGTAATATCAGATATATGACATGGCGATAGGTTACGGTCTAAATTTAACAATAATGCTTTATTTATTTAACATCTGGATCGCTAATCTTAGAAAGGAGAATATGATGTTAACTTGGGCTTCACCAAGTCACCCCTAAAAAATACGTAACAAATGGATGTGCCAATTCGATTAAAATTGAATCCCATATTTATAATGTATATGATTGGTACGTCTAAAACACTGCATACAGTCTAATATAACTTTATACGCTATATTTTATTAAATCATATATACTCATAGCACTGGTCATATAATAATAAAATGATTACTATTCAGGATTTACGCGGTTCTAAATGCACTGATGATGAATGGTATGAATATTGCAGGATGTCACAAGTTCGTACTAACGAAACTCCTAGAAAGTGGAAACAACGAATTTGGTCTCGCTTACAATATTTCAAAGAAAACGATCTTTTACCCATCGAGAGTAAAAAATATTTTAATGCAAGAAAATTGATACGCCTTCAAGATGGTACATCATACGCTCCTACGATAGGAATTGCAATCTGTTTATCTTGCAACGAATTAGTGTACACTGGGAAAAACATTAAAACTATTGAGAGTCATTGGAAATCGGCATGTACTGGTAATAAATATTGCGAACTTAAGTATGAAGACTATTTAAAAATTAAACATAAATCCGGATCTGATCGTACATTCGACGATATGCGTGCATTGCATTATTACGAGTTATGGATGTCAAATGCTATTAGCAAACTTAAACGAGCTAGGGAAGTCGGGAAAAAGATGCGAGCATGTGTCCTTATTCAACGTAAGTGGATTGAATTCATGTATCATCCCAATAGTTTAATTGTAAAGCAGCTGGCTGAGCATTACAAACTGCTATGGACTGCTCGCGAAGAAATGCGACAAGCTAACGATGTATATTAGCGATGTTTTCGGTTAGGATAACTCTCGTGTATACTTGCATTTCCGGCCGTACGGCATCGGAAGTCATAAAATTTATTATTATTTCTTACACGAAAGTATCACGTGATGTTATGAAGAAAAAAGGTTGCAATTACAAGGGGTAGAAAAAATCACTTGCATCTATGAAGTAAGTGTTACTCATCCAATTTAAGCGGTGTGTCCCATCCAAGCCTCACTGCGAGGGGATCATCTATCGGTTTAGTAAAATCAAATACTATGAAACTCCGATCTCGCAAATGCTTATCAATAATCTTAGATACTTTTTTTGGATTATCCGTATATTGACGCACAATTCTGGCTACATCTTCTCTGCTCCCCGATCCTCGGAATAAAGCTAAATGTGAGACATTCTCGCGAATTATTTTAGGAGTTTGAGTGTATTTCTGGCTTACATATATGGGCGAAATATTTTGATGCCGGCTACTAATAAAGTAAGGAATAATCCGATCCTGAATTTTCTTTGATTCAACACACAGATCTTCAAACACAACTACTACACTCCGTTCTGGTGTGAATTTAGTTATATCTGGAATCTTGTCAGGTGCTATTTTTTTAAACGTAACGTTCTCTCGGTAAGCTTTAGAGCTAGTTGCGAAAATCTGATAACTAGTCTGAACTAATTGCCATTTCGGCTCGAAATGCTTACCTATTAATACGAGATCATCATTTTTAATATACCGATTACCTTTCTTTTCCTTGAACATTCGTTGTAATTTATTACCAAGCATAAGATTTATTACCATATTCGTCTTTCCGCTATGCGAACCCCCGCAAACTAGTAATCTGAAAGGCCACTCGGGTGCGTATTTGTTACCGCTTATTCTTGTCAAAGATTCTTTAGGCGTTTCGTCTAGTTGATATACATAAATTGGCATTTTTTCTTCCTTCATCCCGGCTAAGACACCAATTATTATGCCTGAAAAATTATGATGGAATACTGTTTTTAACTGTGTGTACGTTGTATATATTACAATTTTTTATTTGTGGAGCAAAGACACTACGTGTTCCGTTTATTACATAAAAAGAAAATTGTATCGATTACATTATCAAAGTTTATTACATGACATTTTGTTGCGAATAATAAACGCTATTATCTTACCAGGAAAAAATACTTAATATTTATATAGGGACATGTTAGTGTCTTATTCTGCAACCATATGGCATAAATAACCCTTTTCTACTAATGTATGGCGGATGTAAGGTAGAAAATCGCAGGTATACGGTATTTCAATAAGATCTATATTCTCTCTTTTACATACATCTCGCTTTTTTTGGTCACGCGTCTGTTGACTATCTAAGTCTATCTTGCCTCGTTTATGGAACATTGGATTTTCAGAAAAATGTTGAGGCCCCTGGAATTCGAATGCTAATTTTAGCTCTTCATTATACCCGTCCAATTGCATCCCATCTAAAAACGACGGTCTACAGGATGGAAATTTTTTACCTAACAGATTTTCGAAAATATATCTACAGCGCCTCTCATTGGTGGTATGATGGCATAAGGGACACCATTCAAATTTCGTAGCTATTAATGGATATGGATATTCCCACTGATGTTTACCGTTTTCACAAGACCAGAGATATACATCGAAATCATTTATTTGACCAGTTTTCATAATACAATGTCCACCACGCTTCCTGGCATATTGTTGTGCTTTAGCCATTTTATTAATAATACGAACGAAATTAACAGACCTAGAACGAGTATTTTTTTCCAATATACTCTGGGGCGGATACTGAAGTGTGTCAATATTTACGTGCATGAGCTCTTCTCTAACAAATCCACGTGATGGGGCATATTCTCCATCTAAATAATATAAAGCCGGTTCGTTTTCAGAGGCAATTATTTTTCGAATTGTAAATAACGTCGGCGTCCATATTGGATCAGTTGCACGTTTCTGATTTTCCATGCCACCTTCCCATTCGGCGTTAGCAAGTAAATATCGAACGGTGTCACCTTTATTTAACTTTTCTTCATTATTCCCGACTGGACGTTTATATTTTGTAGATGGCCTAGATTCAACTCTTTCTAACCCGATTGCTATTGCTGGAGCTAAACCCCACCTCGAAGATCCCGGAGCTCTAATGAGACGTGTTGGATAATTATTTAAATAATTGAGAACTTTGGGTAAGTGTTTAGCCCACGCTCTTATTAATTTGGGATTTGAAGATAGAGATTCAACTGCGTATTGGATTTTATATAACATTTGCGCAAGTGTCTTATTAAATCGTTCTACAATTGCTAGCCCTCGATGACTATAGAGTCCAATTACCCGAATTGTAACATTATGGTCTCGCATTAATCGAGCGGTTTCGCCCATAAATTCACGCCCACCATCACATTGTAATAACTCGGGCCAAGTAAGCGGAATATTTGAGTTGTCATAGATTTTTTCAAACGCGCGTGCAACTTCTGAACTGTTTTTCGATGTTAGGGGTATAGAATTTTTGTATCTACTGGCGACATCTACGACATTAAGAACCCATTTAAATATTTTTTTATATATTTTGTCATTCGTAAGACGCAAAAGATCGCACTGGTGTACACAGTTCGGACGTGAAATTTTACCATAACTGACTCTTGGAATGTCTTTCGGCGGTGGAGCGTACTTTTGCCATTCATTTTGGTTTATGAGCCAATCACGCACTTTCTTGAATGGAAATTGAAATCCTTCCCGCGCAAGATCTTTCCATAAGCTCCGGGGATTAGAGTAATACCCAGTGGGTTGGTAGAACATTAGCCCGCAACACAGAGCTATTTCCTCATCGGGATCTATAGATACAGTAGGAACATTCATATTTCAGATAGCACCGCACATTAAATTAACACGACAAAAAATTTATTGGTCAAATAAAAATGGCAACTCAAGCTCCCACTCCAACGCCAAGAATGGATAACCTTGTCGGCGTATATAATATAAATCATTTCTGTCAAATGGTTAGAGAATTTTTAACGTATATTCCCCGGAATAATAGAGTTGCAGTTGAGCGGGCGTTAACAAATCTCACAAATGCGTACAACCAGTCCCAAAATGAGATAGTAAGACTGAGCAGTGATTTAGCACAATCAATGGAAAATGAGCGAATTGCAAATGAAGATGCTATGGGTTGGCAGGATTATAATGCAGACTTGCTAGTTGCATGGAATAAGTGTGTTGAAAATTATAAAGGCGAACAAAAAAAGCGTATTTTTTGGCGAGTAAACTGCGAAATTTTACTGACAAAATTTCAAATGTCTAAAGCCAAGCACATGAAATGGAAACACAGGTCAAAAGTTAAACACGAAAAATATAACAAGTGGAAGCTTAGAACAAGATTAGTCCGCGATGCTAATTTAGAACTTGAAGAGCGAATTATTTTTTTAAATCAGCGAATTTTAGATTTACAAAATAATATACCGCAGAATCATCATAACAATCGAAACATGGCGGCCGCTGATAGACAACATATTTATCAAACTATTCAAACAAGTCTTGCCCATATTCCATCATATATTGGACAGGAACCACCAGATGACTATTGTAATAGGATTGAAACAGCCATCAGCTATACTGATACAATGATTGCTGATGCTAATAATGCAAATGCCAATACTTTTACTGATGCGCATAAGGCAGATATTTATAAATCGAAAATGGCAGGAAAGTATTTACCAGTTCCACCTCAACACGCAGGAAATAATATCGATACTCCAGCCCGATTCAGAGTATGGCTTGGAGATACCTATCTACAAAGAACAGTTGGTACTCGCCAGTCTGCTATTCAAAGATTATCTCAAGAAACATTTAAGGCTGATGATAATCCAGAAACATATGAAGCTAGAATTCGTCAATATCTATTAGGTGTGCCTGATAACGATGCTAATGCTTTGGGATTTCTTATGGCTCATCTACCTTCTGAGCTTTTTATTCGGATGGAAGGAGTAAATCCTGGCGGAATCACAGCTTTCTTTAATTCACTTAAAGAATTATGGCTCAAGCGTCAACCATCACTTGGCTATAGAGATTCAATTCCCAATCAAATTTCTCAAACTCCAGCTGTTAATATAGAAAATAAATCTCATTCTAATAGTAGTGATATAACTCGAGCTGAAATAGATAGTATGATAAAATCACAATTAGCTTTAGTGCCAACTACTTTTCTTCAGCCTACACAACCCGCTTCTTCTCAAAGACGAGAAGGACAATTATTACGAAGTCAAATGGAACCAGGTAAAATATATCAGGATCCTAATTCACGCTTAAATGACCCAGAATGGCTTCGAATGGATGAGGCAACGGATCGTCTTAGTGCTTTAGCAGGTCCATCTTATCTGCAAACTTTTATGGATACAATTAGTAAAGGAGTGATAGATAGAATTACGCCTCTCTTACCTAAGAAAAAAGAAACCTCTCCCATTACTGATGATGTAGATGGAATCACAAAGGGTATGGCTGAGTTGTCGATAAATGAGGCTATATCCAAAGGTGTATCTAAAGGTATATCACAAGGAATGAAGGAAGTATATGCTGTTAGTGTATCATCCAAACACCGCTGTTCAAAATGTCATAGAAGTGGTCATCATTCAAATTCTTCTAGATGTCCGAAAAATAAAAAGAAAAGCAGATCCAAGAAAAAAGGTAAGGTTAATATGGCTATCAATGACTCTGGTTCCGATTCAGGTTCCGATTATAACTCTTCCAATAACGATTCCGATTTTGGATCTGATTCTGATAATACATCCTCTGAAACTGAGAGTATGAATGTTAACATTTCCAGGGTAAAAAAAAAGTAAAACGAAAGAGTAAATCATCCTCTGCCGTACGGCCTAAAAAGAAATCAGATACGAATTATTGACTCACAAATTCGAAAAATTATTCTAGCCATGTTTAACGATCCAGAGGTTATAGAAACAATTAAAAATAATATTAATAATACGAATGTATCTATTGCAAAACCTGACTTTATAAATTATCGAGAGCCGGCTCCGCCGTACGGCTCAGAAATACCCGATTCGGACGGGGAGGATGAAATGCTAGATGATCCTATGGAGATAGATTTCGTCTGTCGGAAAGAACCGGTAATTAGTATTGCAACTATACCAGTTAAAATCAAACGCTTAAAAATTCCGGCATTGGTACTAGATAGTGGCGCTGAACCTGCAATCGTATCAGAAGATATTGTTAAACGTGTAGGCGGAAAAATAGATACGTCAGAAAAATATGATCTTAGTGGTGTTGCTACCGTCCCAACAGAATCTGTTGGTATTACTCATAATTTACCAATAACATTTTCTCCAGGTTTTACTATACGTGAAGATTTTGTAGTTGTACGAGTTCCCAAACCGACATTAATATTCCCAAATCCGCTTCTCAAAAAATATAAATGTGCTGTAGATTGGGGTAACGATAAAATGAAGATTCATTATAATGGAGAAGATTTTATTATTCCGGTTACTATGCACAAAGTCAAGAATAAGCTCGAAGTAAATTGCGCTACTGCATCCCAGAATGATAAGCCTTTGATATCCAATCAAATTCCCCAGAATATAGATGGTAGTGAGGATGACAATATACCGTTCGAAAAGTGGTGCACTCCTGCGGGCTTTAGCTTAAATTCCGAGAATTTGACTTTAAAAAAAAATGCGTAAATTGCGAGAGATATGAGAAAGAAATGAATGACGCGACAAAAATTATCACTAGTCTTAATACTCTTATTTATCACTACGTTGGATTATCCAGTAAAGAAAATAGAGAGTAAAATAGACGAAATTCGGAATTTATGACTCATCAACATATTTTAAATTTGATAAATTTTTCTTACCTTCCTCTACTGCACGTCTAAAAGAGGCTAGTGTATCTGTAGAATATAAGGACTTTCTATTTATTTTTTCTATTGAGTCTTTGGCAATAACAGATAAGTTAGATATTTGATCGGATTTAGATCTCTTCGTTTTTGCTTGTTTATTCGATTTCACAGGATCTTGTGATATACCGTTGCATAGTAATGGGGCTTTGTCTCTATCTAAAGATTGAGATTCTATACGAAGGACGTTTATGGCAGAGTTAGACACATTAGTATTTTGATTAGGATCACTATCGTCATCATATAAGTGAGGTATAGGTTGATCCCAAAGAACTCTTAGATTCTTCGCCTCTCCAAATCTGATAAATACGTTTTGTTGATGTTTTATACTTATCCATCAACTCGTTTAAAATTTTATATCTTGGTTTTATATCACGACATTGCATAATATATGAATAATCTTCAGGTGTGAATAGAGGCGCATCAGATCGTATACGTGGCCTAAGCATAGTAACAAATGTAAATAGTATTTTTTTTCTTTGCGAGTACAAGATATTTATATATAACAAAATATATATAATATATAGAAAAAATAAAATATATCGAATATACATATCTTATACTTATTTATTATACATATATCCCATTTGATACATTATAACAGATGTATATGATATATCATACTTAAAATACATATTCGATATTTATTTTTTAACGAATCGAATTTCATTAATAATATGGACAACAAATGTAATATTGAGGAGGAGTTGCAATATGGTGCAAAAATTATATCCGAATTGAATGCTTGCAATAAAACATTGCGAGATAATCAATTAAAACAAAATAAGAAATGGGATCGGGAAAGAAAACAGTGGGATCGGGAGAGAAATAAGTGGGATCAGAAACTAGGTAATGCTATACCGAGATCCAGAAATTACGCACTCATGATCTGGAACTTATTAATGAGACCAGGCGTCTACAGATTGAAACTGCTCATAAAGATATCTCTCTTGCGGAATCCAAGGCTAAGTATGCTACAAAATTAGAGGAGATTAAATCGCTTCGGAATGAAATGAAATTATTGAAGGGTAAGTTAGATTTATCCCAGAAGGACTCATCAAATAAAGGGTCTGAAATCGAGTCTCTCAAGTCTGAGATAGTTGAATTAGCCTTGAAAATTAGTGAGTTGGAGCGTCTGAAATCTGAGGGTATATCGGGATCTATAATTGGAGGAGATGTCGAGGCCGTACAACAGGGGCAGAGCCCCATTGTTTTCACAATAAAAAATACGCAGAGCGAGGAGCTTGATGCTCCAACAGTTAACTCAGTGGTATCACCGCAGACCGAGAATGTTCCTGAGTTTAGTCTTCGTCCTTTTCTGGTCGTACGGCCAAAAAAAACAAGTTCAGAATTAATAGAAAGTAGTACAACTACACAACCAGATAAATCGTCTACTTCTTCATCCCCAACCACACAGAGCCGTACGGCGACGGTACCGCTGCCAAATAGTACACGTAAAAATTCTACTTGCTCCACAGTAACGGAAAAAAATAGCGAGAAAAAGAGTTCTATAGATAGCTCGGCCGTACGGCTACAGAATATAAAGGAGATAGAATCTGACTCACGTACGTCCATTGGAGGGATAGAAACAATCCCGATCGCTGCGAGTTATTTAGGTTTGCTGTTTACTTTTCTTATTCTGTTACTTATCGCGATTATATTGTTTACCGTTCTGAAGCCTACGTGGGCTGTACGGCTGGAAAACCGAAACAATAGAAATCTAGGCACTTTGCATCCTCCGGCCAAAGAAAATATACATTCACAGAAAAAAACTGCTTATCATGATTGGAATTCCAATGTAGTGATACCACCGAATCATCGTCAAACGCCAATGTAACCTCTTCTTTTACGTTATATAAAATGACTCTTGGATCGAGGAGACTTTACCTCTGATTTACTTACGTGCTTCATGCATAAGTCACTGTACTTATCCATGTATTAGTATTTAGAAAACTATCGAGCGCTAACTTATCGGTTTTCGATATACTGGGTAAGGCAGGTTGTTCCGTTATTAATTCATAGCTTGGTGTGCTCTAGCAATATAAATCAATAATCTCATCGAGATCTGCTTCATGTAACTTGTTTTTGCCAGTGTTCTGTGTAGTTAAGTGTGATAATGCTCGACGTCGTACAGTCACAAGACCAATTTCTCTATACCATTCATTACGAAATTCTTGCATCAATTCACAATTGTGTCTGAGATTCGGCACTGGTGTAATAATATGTATTGTTCTAAAATTGT
Source organism: Paraglomus brasilianum (assembly GCA_910592345.1). Taxonomy (NCBI): domain Eukaryota; kingdom Fungi; phylum Glomeromycota; class Glomeromycetes; order Paraglomerales; family Paraglomeraceae; genus Paraglomus; species Paraglomus brasilianum. Next base: position 10,056 of record CAJVPI010001151.1, read on the forward strand.
GATATCAGGCTTGCGTTTATGAGACTGTATAACCAATTTATACAAATCATCTCTATATTTTTCATTGGACTTGGAAATTCTCGCAAAAAGATCTGATAAATTTAAACGAATAGAATTTTCAATTTCGTTCAATGCATTGAGGTAAGAAGAGGTAAAGTCACGAGTTTTCGACTCATCATGAGAACTATAGTTCAAGCATATTCTTGTTTGCACAGTCCTATTTACGTTATTACTGGAACATATTTTTTCTGCATAAGTATTAACCTCTTTCCATAGATGAGATAAAATATCTTCTTCCTTCTTCGGAGCATCGCGTAAATCTTTGATATATTTTTTGAGCCATCGTTCAGCGGATTTTTGCGCTATACCATCCTTTGCCGTCCAGAGTTCATCTGAATCTGTAATATTTTTCAAGGATTCGGAATCAGGTTGTGGTTCAAAACATTTACTATTATTTATAAACCGGGCACAGAGACCAACTACACTCTTTAGGTAATAATTGATATCTATTTTTTTGTTAAGTTTTTTCGCCACATCTGGGTATTCCATACGATCTCCCACTTTCTCTGATACCCCCTCCACTACTATATATTCAAAGCGTTCTCCGGGTTCTGGGATATTATATATATATGGATTGGGCGATACTCCCTGTTTTATGAGCTGTTGGGATTCTATTATCTCGCGAGCGTGCTTAGATTTCATTCGAGAGATAAAACATTGAACACTTTTATTATTTCTATCAGGCTTCCATGCGGAAGTTTTTACACATTCATTTATATCGACTTGGGATAAGTTATCTACAGCGCTTTTAAGAACGTCTTCGACGATTTGTTGCATTGTTCTATTGTTATTAATTTTCATAGATTCTTCCATAATGTTTCTACCTACTTTGCGGATAAACTCAGATTGCCCTCGTTTCACAATATCAACACCCTTAATAAAAAGCTTTTCAAAATCTGGGTAAAAGTTAGGTTTTTTTATATGTTGAATACCATAATATTTTTTCTTACCTGTAAATACTACGGGAAATAATACTTCCTCATATGCCATCTTAAGATAAGTTGATCCATTATCTTCCCTGAGAAAGTCATTAACATCGTTTCGGAGTTCGCTCATTACCTTCATAGATATTCTCACCATCTCCTCCCAGTATTTTTCCTTTGATATCTTTTCTGAAATGTATTTCTTATCACACTCCTGAAAATATTCTTCTGGGCAAACAAGATATAATGAATCGGTATCCCCGTATTTTACAACAAACCCTTTACTTCCGACAAAGTCAGCAATGAGCTTGATATTTCGCTGACCGGCTGATGTTACTCCCCCTGCTAGTTCTCGCAAGAAGAAAGGAGATCCACTATTCCCAGCTTCACCGTAAAACGTGTTCATATACACTTTTAAAGCAAGCTGTTTTGCGTCTAGACAAGCAACATTAAAGGCAATTGAAGAGTATTCAGATTTTAAAGCATCTGTAACAACCATGCCTCTTGCTTTCGCCAAACTAATCTCATTTTCTAATTCTTCTTTTTTATCCTTTAATGGAGCAAGACGTTTTTTTAGTAAATTTCGTCTAATAAGCAACTCTTCTAATACTTTTGGATAAAGGCCTTTCATTTCAGCTCGGTTTCCATGTTCTATAGACCATGCGAGAACATCCCGATTATTGAATTTAAAGTTAATTTCATGAAGCTTTTTACCGCTTTCCTTTAGAGATTCGGCATGGTTTCGAGATAAAATTATTTTTTCGGGTGAGAGATTGTATGTCATGATAAGACTTGGATACAATGATGCAAAGTCTAAGCCGGTTACAGGACGTCTATTTTCGAGACCTTTTACCGGTGGAAAAACATAGGCTCCAGGGTATTTTCGTGTTTCCGTTTGTTCACATGGAATTGTACTGGTCAAAATCCCTTCCTGCCATGCACTAGCACTTAAAAGATTGCGCACTTTCATTCCTACCGCAAAATAATGTGAATCATATACTGATATGAAGGCTACAGATGCCATCTCCCTGTACTCATTAATTGCATTACGCTCTACCATTAACCGTTGACAGCTAATAGCATCGATAATACAATAATCGGCTACTTCGCGCATCTGCTCAGCCGTTGTAACGTTAGTTTCTTTTAATGCCCTTCCATAATACTTGAACATACGATGGTAAGACATATCTAGCTTGTTATCAAGTTTACACTCCTTTAGGTAATATGCTAAACTACTCTTTTCAGCCTTAGAATAAAATTTCATAAAACATGGTCGGACATCAATTGCCACGCACCCAGGAATTTTAAGATGTTTCGAATAGAAATTCCTATCATTAACTTTTATTGCGTTATATTGGTATTGCCATTTTGTAATTTTTTCGAGGCTTAAAGGCTTTAATGACATTTGATTGAACATCCATTCGAGAACCCCTAATTTTTTCGCCTTTTCCACAATAAATTTCCAATCATATTGTGAATCGTTAAAACCTATTTGAATGTCCGGGGCTAAGAGTTTCCGACACAAGGCAAATGCTTTTAATAAATTAGTCTGAGATTCGCATATAATTGTTGTCCGTCGCGGGTCTGGCGCAGTTTCAACATCGACAAGACAGATTTGCTTTAGTGGTTCGGGGTCGTCTTTCCAATGAACTGTCATACAGATCATAAATACGTTAGATTCATTGCTCTGCTCAGTAGGAAAATTACCTAGTCCGAGCGAACTATATGTCTCTATGTCCCATGTGAGAATGAGAGTTCGATCTCTTGTAAGCGCTGAAGAAATTAACGGATTGTTATAGTCGTCATCGTTTATTGGATTGTAATTGTTTACGGCTACCTGGAAGGAATAAGTATTTAGTGATGAATCCCCGATATATTTATATGAATAGTTACTTAACACTGCCCAACTTGAAAGAGGTAATCTTTTTTCACGGGCTACTTTGCGATAGTAATACGTAGGATTCAGGTCATCGGAAGCAGTGCTAATACCAACTTCACGAACCGCTTTTAATGCATTATATCGATCAAATTGATTCCAAGTAGTAACACGTATATATGATTTCCTTTCTGTATGATATCCTCGAAGTGGAAAAGCACTAATAGTCTCTATCCCGAATTTCGATGTGTTTTTGAGGGTGTTAGTCAATATATTTATCAATCGTCTCTTAAATACTGACAAGGGGTAAGTTGTGGTCTCAGGTACTTCAATATCAAAGAAGGGTTTGATGCCTGTAATATCCACGATTGCCTTTTGCCCATTGATTAAAGCACCACTAATACGCAAAATGTAAGTAGATACACCTTTTATGTATTCAGCTTCATCACTCACATCCGTAGGCATGAAATGTATGGATTGTTTGGCGGATAGGCTTTGTTGAAGTACAGCGGTCATCCCGTTATCGAATTCAGTCACAATATCATTGCGAGTTGGGATTCCTTCTAAGGTTTCCCCGCCGTCGTACCGCTCGAGTTGTGCGTTGCGTGCTGTCATTTTTTTATTAGTATGTATCAATCTTTGTTCGATTATATTATTACAATATAGTTTGGAAAAGTTTAAATTAATTTTTTTGTTGGTATGCAGTGGTATCAAAAAAAATACATCGAGTTTTAGTGAGATATATATAATAAATATGGCAGATGCCCACCCATTTCATAATATGTACTTGGGTATAGTCTTTGCGGAATATATAATAAATATGGCAGAAGACTACACTTTGATAATATGTTTTCGATAGGTTTTCGGGTATGTTTTCGGGTATGTTATCAAGGGTATTCAAGTGCGGTAATATATTATAAGAAAAATGGCAGAAGAATACCCTTTCAATGATATGTTTTCGGGTATGTCATCAAGCGTATTCAAGTGCGGTAATATATTATAAGAAAAATGGCAGAAGAATACCCTTTCAATGATATATATTCTGGGTAGGTAATGTACTCAATAGCATTTTTTGATAGCATGTGTATAGCATACCCGATAGCATACACCCGCCTTCTCGGATATATTTCTGGTGTCAAGGGCTAGAGGCTCATTACTACGCAATAAAATTCCGGCAATCGAAATCGACATGCTTTAATATAACGTACGCGATAACATTTTTCGATAGTATTTATGTAACGTACTCGATAGCATAATCAGATAACGTGTATATAGCATAGCCCGATAGCATATACATGATAGCATTATCGTAATATACTGAGAATACATATTTGGTAGCATTAATCGATAGCTTAACCAGATAGCATACCGACACATATAGCGTGTCCCGATTGCATTAATTTTTTATTTTGCGTGATTATTTTTTTTTATTAAATATTCTATGCGATATATAAAATGACAACAATGCAAGATCACAAGAGTAAGCTAACTCAAGCTATTGATAAAATTATAGCGCAAAAAATTGAGGAAGTAGACCGTAATATTCACGCTACTTTTACTTTTTTTGCCCATGTGAGTCAGTGACAGAAATCGGCCGGTATTTAACTTCAGAAACTCTACATAGTAGAGATTATGGAAGAAGAATACCCCTTGCCGATATGCTTGGGGTATTAGGCTGTATTCGGAGCATTACGATCGGGTATTCAGCGCCGTACGACTCGGAAATATTATATAATAAAACCCTTCGCTGATATGTTTTCCGGATATGTTATCGCTATAAGATAGGGTATATAACTTCAGAAATATTATATATAAATTATGGAAGTTATATACCTCCCATTTAAACCAATTTAAGTATTAATCTCTCCTCTGGAAAGCGGTTATAGTCGAGTATAATTTAATTTATTTTTTTTGGCTCTAGCTAGCTTAGCGGTACCGCCAAATAACGGCGGTGTAAACATAATTCTATCGTTACTTGTTTTAATATTTGCTTCGCAAATCGACCCAACCACGCTCTAGAGATCAAATAATATGACAAAAATATTGTTATTATCCTCGGCTGACTAGCTTCGGTTTTCTTCTCGGCTGGTAATGCCTCGGCTGAATGACGACGCAACCGCTCATCGTCGTTATCCCTTGACGTGTAATGTCAAGCCAATCATATTGCTCGTCTGTTAAACGCGATCTTATCGTCACTCAGCGGTACTCCCGAACAATGACGCGAATACAAACTTGTCGTCACATAACCAAATAGCGATTTTTTTTTCTGCCGTCCGTCGCAGACAACTCCGCAAGCTAACTGTGATGTGAACCACCTGCAATGACTATGCAAATGTAAACTCATCATCACTTCATAGCAGCTGACTTTTCCAGCTAACACCCTCAGCTAACTTCCTCGATGGCTACACAGGCAAATGACAATGCAAACACAATCATGTCGTCACTCGTATAACGACGCAAATGCAAACACATCGTCACTCCATAACTGTTTACTTCTTCAGCTAACACCTCAGTTGACATCCTCGGCAAATAACGATGCAAACACGATTATGTCATCTCGAATGGCGATGCAAATGCAAACACATCGTCACTCCGTAGCAGCTGACTTTTCCAGCTAACACCCTCAGCTAACTTCCTCGATGGTTACACGGACAAATAACGATGCGATCACAAACTTGGGTTAACGCGCTGTAGGCTAACTCCGCAAGCCAACCCCTACAATGACGACACAATCGCAAACGCATCGTCACTCGAACGATGACGCAAACGCAAACTCATCATCACACGTAGCGGCTGACTTTTCCAACTAACACCCTCAGCCGACTTCCTCGATGGCTACACAGGCAAACGACGATGCAAATGCAAAAACCTAAATTCATATGAGAGGTCATAATATAATTATATTATGACCACTACATGGAAGATGAAATTACACCAATTGAAGGATATTGCAGATTATCTGGATAGTATTCATAATGCGGGATTAGTGCATTGTGATCTTCACGGCGGAAACATTGTTTCACATGATAGTACACCATTCATATGCGATTTTGGTCTTTCTCAATCGGTGAATTCACGTCAGTCAAATTCAACCATCCGAGGCGTTTTACCCTTTAT
>CAJVPI010001152.1:0-15998 GCA_910592345.1 Paraglomus brasilianum
TCATACCAAGGAATGGTCTGATTCACTTACAACGATAGAAATATTAATAAACGATGCGAACACTGTTTACTGTCATATCAAGGGATGGCCTGATTCACTTAACAACGACAGAAACATCAGAACTGATATTCAGCTGTTAAATTAATTCCAATGAAATATTACTATTAGCAGATCGAATGGTCACTTTCAGCGAACAAGCTCTAACGATTCATTTACCAAGATAGAAACAATCTCTAATACTGATAATAACATTTACCAATAACTGAAATAATACTAATGATTTTGGCTACAAGCTCAAAATAGTGTAATTTAGGCAAAAGTGGGTTCTTGTTTAAACGAAAGACGTCCGGAATTTGTGCTGGTTATATTGATGAAGATCAAACCATATTCAGAATATGCTGTACGACCATAAAAGTGTCGGATAAAAGTGTCTGAATTATTGACTATAATGAAGAAAAAAGGAAGAGATGGCAGCATAACATTAATTATTGTATGACATTCTATAATAATAATACGATTAAATTCGACATTTTGTATGATAAACTTATCCTCAATTGAGCGTCAAAAATATCGTAAATTTTATTTGGTTTATAAAAAGTTGTCTAAGTAAAAACTTTAACTTCGCCACATTATCCCATTACTATTACTTCAAAGAAGAATTCTCTCGCTTTTTCATTCTTGGTTCATTGCTAAGCTGCATAGTAATAGGTCACTCGATTAGTGGAGGCCTTAGCGGGAAGCTTTTACGTTAAATGCTTTCCTTCTATCTTTCGTTTAAAGAAACCAAACTATGTTCTCCTTGTTTTTAACTCACGGAAAAGAGTAAGATTAAGGATTTAGTTAGTGTTAATGTTCGTTTATTGGTTTTTATTTTTTGTTCTTGGTAAATTTCATAAGAATAAGTGATTTTCAAGTGTTTGAGTATTATTTGTCATAAAAACATAAGGTGCAATTTTTTTCCCTTGTTCTTTTTTTTTAAGTCCTGTAATTTTTCATATTTATGTTTTATTTGACTTGAAAAATGTGTTTATATTTAAATTAGTCCATGAGCACAGCCATTCACTAATACACTAAAGCAGTCATTCACATTGGTCATATACAATATGGGACAGACTGCAACAAAACCACTTCTGATAATATTTCAGATGGGCAAATGTCTCTAGCTTCTCCCCTTGCAGTAAATTCTGCATATGATGGCATGTATATATATAGCTTCTTGAACCTGAATTGATATGCGAAACATAGTACATAGTTGTTTCTTTTAGGTGATTTATTTGTCATTCATAAACGCTTTATACCGCGCTTTGCCTAATAAGCTATTGGTTATTTACTCAACCTCTATGTGATCATAAGCCTACACATAAAAGATTCTCAAAAATTCTTGCAACCTGTAGCAATATTGTCGATGGTCGTTTATGCATCGAGCATTCTCTTTGTATCCCCAAGAGTTTTCCAATAAACCTTCGTTAAATTTACAATTACATGTATGATGCATATCATGCAGTCAATACTTTCACTATTCCATCGACAATCTTGGTAACAGCCAGGGCTCCTGCATCAACTATTCCAGCAGTTCTGATGGTTTCCGAATCCAAGTAAGAAGCCCTGCCTAATCGTGCCCGCAGATTTCTCGTATTCTGAGCTCCCTGGCTCGCCGTCTCAGCAGCCTTAGCTAACGCCATTCTAATATTAGAGTCGGCCGAAACTGCATGTGAAAATGACGTGACAAAGGGTATAAGCGCATCCATCAACGTACGATCTCCTTCTCGTGCTGGCGTGTAAGACTCGAGGTCATTAAGCGCTTTCTATTGATAATAGTTAGTTAAGATTTTGATTGTTGATATTATAGTAAAAAAAAGCCAGACCTTTAAAGATTCAACCCAGCACTGGGCATCAGCCACTGCATTTCCTGCATTTTTACGCGTTTCAACACTATGTCTCAACTCGCGAGCTAAAGAATTCAAGAATATACTTGATGTAGTAGAAAGAAAAGCGCGTTAGGCGTCAATGCTCACAAGCACGTACATACGCAAGATATAATTAGCGTACCAATACAATGCACCACTGGTTCCACCCATCGTGTTTTCCAATATATTGCTAATTTGAAGTAACGCCCTAGAACAATCACTTGAATCTATTTCATTCTTCTCAAGAGCCGCGAGCACAGCTGAATTGACCGTTGCACCTTAATTAATATAAAAAGTTTCAATAGGTTCATACAATACTGTATAATCACCTTTTGCGCCATTTGCTATAGTAATCCCGCAGTCTCCATCACCGGCAATCGTGTCAGCAGCCGTTATTTCAGGTTCGTGCTTGATAGCTGATTCACAAGCAGACCTGATGGTTCTTTCAAAGAGCGACGGGTCAACTGAAAATCCAAAAGTATCAGCAAAGACAACGAGAACGGACAAAAAACTCAAATTTGTCATAAATACCAATGACTTTATGTTGGTAGATTGGCACGTGGGTCGAATCAGACACTTTCTCATCTAGCTCTACATCAAGTTGGGAGATATCTGCCGTCACGTAATTCATCCACTCTGGTGCATCCACGGGTTTATCAATGTACTTGATCAGGTCTTCATCTTGCGGTAGTTTAAGAATAGTCAAGGAAACTCCCGGCATATTTAAAGATGTCATAAAAGACCCAGTGAAGCTTCTCTTCACATCTAATCCTCTCTCATCTACGAGGATGTTGACAACTTATTTTAGATACCAAGCGTAATCAGTTACAGGGCATGAAATTTGCCGCAACGTACTCAAGTATAAAAGAGCATCGTTCAACACAACGCCACATTCAAGACCAGATGTAGCCCCGAGATTGTTGACCAACAGCACAACCGAATCTCTGTTTTCCTGGACATCCAGGTATGATCGATCGGGATCTGTTTTTGAAATAATCATTTCCAACATCCGTCGTACAAGTTCTCGGGAAGGTAATAAAGATGTTCGGCTGCTTCCTGGTTCACCATGAATTCCTTTAACAACAAGATGGTGGAATGAAACGGAGAGATTAATTTTAATTCCCAATACTTTTCTCAGATAGACAAAATCCACTAAATGTTCTTGTTCTCACCTAAACCCAATTCGATTTGATTCGCGGGTAACAAAGACTTGTTATCTGACCCAGGAATAGTACAACGATCGAATGCAACCCCAACTGTGCCCAGATTTTCAATGACCGTTCTCGCCGCGGCTTTGACTTTTTCCAGGGTAGCCCTGCAACAATTCAATACTTGACCCAACACGCTCAACTCGATTATATGAATTTATTAAATCATGGCAAGACACCAACCCATTCGCTGCAACGGCTCCTGCAACTTTATGTACCAATACAGTTCCCGCTAGACCGCGTCTCCCTACGAGTCCATCATTCTTCCTTCCAACGCCGACATCGTCCCCGACAATTATCATATCGACTTTGATGCCTTCTGCTTTCGCTCGTTCGGCCGCGAGGCCGAAATTCAAACAATCACCTGTGTAATTCTTGACTATAAGCAACGTTCCATGGGGTGATTGGACGCGACGAATAGCAGCTAGGATTTGTGACGCTGACGGAGAAGCAAAGACATTGCCAGAGACTGCTGCTGATAGAAGATTTGCTCCAACAAATCCCGCATGTGCTGGTTCATGGCCCGCTCCACCTAGTTGATTTTTATATTGTCATGCTAATAAATAAATATGCTATGAACTGTATTGTAAATAAATGTCTATAAGGCCGTCATTAACTTACCACCCGAAATAAGTGTAACTTGCTTAGCTCTAATTGTGTCGATATCTGCTCTGTATACGACTAAACCATGTTCGAAATGTTTAGTCAGGAATTGGCTCAAGTATCCAGCAGTTTGCGATTATAATTCTCCCTTACCCTTTTCTCTCTCAATCAATCGCAAGTATGGACGGGTCAAGCACAGACCACGAAGCGCTTCTACCACAATCTAAGTTTTATTCAATTTATGAATCCTCCTATCTCATATCTCAACAAACAGAATCAATATCCTGGCCAGAGAAAACGTACTTCATTTGGATCGTTTACAAAATGTTTTGGTGGATCAGGGACCTGATCTCGCGACAGATAGAAATTTTATTAAACATTATAATTATCCGTATTAGTATCTCTAACAGATAAGTAAGTAGAATGCTCTATGGTATACCTGAGGCATTTAGTACTAACAGATAGTAATAGAGCAACCTGTATGCATGAGAATTGTAGTTACTAAATTGGTGCTTATGACATAATTCAGATCTAGCGAAAATGATTGGAGCGTAGCTACGATTATGTGCCACAAACAATTATAATATGGATTTATCCTTCATAATTTCATCTAAAACAAACACAACCAATATTAATCGAAGATCGCTCATTATATACAGATATAGAAATAAATATCAAACCATACCCAAGGCTCATCCGTCGCCGAATACTTTCGAAGTGGTCTTTCAAATGGTATAGGCACACCACTGTTCAGAAACCGATCGCCACTATCATTTACATTATTATCCTCCTTTATAGGCAGTACTACCCCGAGTTCCCAATTGTTTATAGTCAATTGTGGTTGTTTGGTCTCGCGAGATGTAGTAAGTTGGCCCCAGGCAGCCATTGTAAAGTTATGACTACCACAATAATACCATCCTGTAACTCTACTTTTTGCAGACGCTGCATCAGTCGATTGGTTGTCGTAATCCGGAGATTCTGGCTGCCGCTCTATTTGGCTTGGGTATGCTAGTATAAGCTGTAATCGATTTCATCGTCATTAGATGCAGACGCGAAGCAACATGCAATTGACCTCATAGCAATTCGCTACTATCCAACATACTTTTAAATGCATTAGCGTTCCGCGCCTTCGAGAAACGGAATCATGAAGAACGTATTTCGGAAATGTGCTTTTTTCATAGTTTTTTCTGGAAAAAAATATTGTCCCCGCGCCCTTTCGTATGAAAATTATGTAATTAGTGGAATTGGTTGCATTTGTACATCAACCATATACGTGTTATTACTATTCAAGTTATTCAAACCGATGGTCCATATCTTGACTCGTTCACTGTCTTCAGTGATGGGAAACCGACAGCAATTTTGGGTGTCACACTCGTTTCCTTTTTCCTCCCAAGACTTCGCTGAATAGGGTCGAGTCCACTTGCTGAACGGTAAAAGTCTTCCAGGAATCGCTGATGGAGAGCTCCTAGCGAAGATGTCTATTATTTGCGTTAGAAAACAATTCATAACAAGCAGGAAAACATACTATTCATATAAATAATATAATAGATACCTGACATTCAAGTTGCACATCATCCAACGTACCGCAGAGTCTCCTAACGGCTTCTGCTAACCGCGTATGACCGTATGCCTTTATCTTATTTGAACTTCGATGTGTCCCAGCTACTGAAGGAACGAGGATAGCCTATTTTAAAATCGTCCTGTTAGCATCAAAAATGACTGCCAAAGAACTTGCAGTTTCTCGTCATATGATATAACCTGTGCGCGTGTGAAATCATATTCTTTAAGTTTCTCGCAAACTTGAGCGGGTACTTTCATAGCAGTTAAGAAACCGTACAGATCTTTTGCAAACGATGGTAGTTCATCAATTGAAGATACAGTATTTCCAGACACAGGAAAGTCTTGGACGAAGGCTATGTTTTCCATGATATCCCAATCGTATGGCACTAAGTTGGCTAAAGAGCAGAATTGTTGGGTAAGTTTGTCGGTATTTGATTACCAAACGTATCAGGCATCAGTGACATTTGATTCGTTGACACAGGAGATAACTACCTGATGAAACCACAACTCGCATCCAGTTCTCGTAAAATAACAACATCAGCTTAGGATGAAAGCAACCAAATCCAGACGGAGGCATTGGAGGGTGGACGATGGTCAAATTGTACTTGGAATTTGGAAGAGTAAAGATTCCTTGCTAGAAGAGATAAGAAAACTGTTATTGAGACATACTCGTGTGATTCCAGAAAATCAGAGCTCAGTCGTAAACAGTTTGATGAATACAAACCTTCTCACCATTATTTGAGGACCAATGCATGGCTAACACAATGTTCACACCATTTGGTATATGACTAAAAAACCAATCTGAATCAAAGACGTATGCAGAGAAGAATCCTTTTTTGAGACCCGTCTTTTTATGCACAGTGAAGAGGGGATAATTAGAACAAGTACGTGCACGGAATGTCTCGCGATAGAAAGACTTTGCTAAACCTTTTGAACGAGATCCTCAAAACGAAAGTAGTCTCCATCGAAGCCAGAGACGTATATTAGTTTAGTTGTTCCGTCTAAATAGACAGGTCCTGATGCTACGCTCAGCAAGGGGCAAATTTACAAAATCGCCTCGACGTTAATATTAAACATACGAAGCAATTCGTTTGATTATCGTTTGCAATCATGGACTTTACCAAAGTCATTGCGACCGGTAGCACCAGTATCGGTTATCAATTTCTTCCCATTATTGTCGTGTTCCAAACTCTCGTTCTTTCTCTTTTCGATCCTAGCTAGCCTTTCTCTTTCGAGCTGTTTTCTATCTGGCAAGGATCCCAAAATATTCGCATTATTAGCAGAGGAGCTTTGGGCTATCGCTTGCTGGTTATTCTCTTCGACATTGTTTGGAGACTCCAATGCTTGTTGTTTATCGTTCAGAGATCTTTCCTGCAGAGACAGTTCTATTGCTAAACGAATATCATCTTCATATGTCATATTAAATATTGTTGAATTTGATGTGCATATGTTTCTAATTTTCGGACCCGTGGAGTACGAGCGCGAGACGACTTTGTATAAACTTCTAAAATAACGCGAACTTTCTATATACATTTTAGTGACTACGTTCCGAGCAGAATCGAACGTTACACGAGATATAGTAGTTTAATCGTAAGCGCCTCTATGACGTATCTTATGATATGAGCTGAAGCAATTCAAAATCGAAATTGTCTAACAGTAAACCTTGATATTAACAAGCATTATAAAAAACAATTGGATCCAGGATTAAGTATCTATCTCTTTGCAGTAATATTTCGCTCACAATAATTTGAGAATTGTAAAAACTACCCAATAATAGTCGTGGCTCTCGAACCATTAATAGTAAATCATGACTGTCTTCTTCTGACAGCACCTTTGGCTCTTTGCTCTTTTGGAATCACTTGTTCGACTTTCGTGGTTCGTAATCTTGGGGAATTGATAATTTTTTTACAAGCTAGTCTAGAAGTGTGTCGATCATTTAAAAGTAAGCAGATCATTTGTGATTGGACACCTATTCAAAAGTTTTTACTATTACAATTACTATTACTAAATGTAACAGTCCGTTTCAAGACAATGTCAGCCAAGCTCACTTTGTCTAGTTTGTTCTTCGCTGCCAAGAAGACCCTCAATTAAAAGGGTTGTCCCTTAAAGCAGAGCACTTGTTGACGACGCTTTAAATTTTGAAGCTTAGATCCTTATCTTAGAAGTGCAACAAGAACACCATCCCGGGTGAAGAGAAATGTTTACTGAAGATGGAATTTCTTGAGCTTACTGCATTATCCGCTATTTTATTTAAAATAAACGGACAGGAGGAAAGAAAGAGAGACTCGTTTCATAGACTAAGCAGGTGAGATGCATTCTTGCGATAGTCCTCAATTAAGAATATCTGAGAATATGTGAGAATTTCTGTAGCTGCTTCCCAACGACGCTTGTTTTGAAGGATCAACTAAAACTATACGAAATAACAAACAATCAGTGTGTAACGTGTGTTCACGACTGTTGTAAGTTATATAAATAAATCAGTTAGGAAATCATTGTTACATATGTGTTGTCAATTACATAATTGTTTACATATCCGTTTTTCAGAGTTAGACTTATTTTAAGTGAAATATTAATATAATTGGTTGACAAACGCATCTTCCAGTCAATAATACACATTACACGTAAGTTGATCATCTGACTTGGCAACTGTCGCGTGACAAAGAGCAAGATTGCGTTAAGCACAGCAATAAATGAAAGCAAATCGATAACACCCCGTTCTTTCCTGTCTCGTTTAAAGAGCGCCCATTATTAATCTAACATGCACTCGAGCACCATGCAACCCAAACGTTCTATACTGTCTCATATATCAACCAACAGATTTCATCACAATACGGGAGACCCGCACGTTGTTCTGTCCCAAACACAAGCGCAAGAAATGGCTAAAGACGTTCTGAAGAAACAGGAAATGTATACAGAACGCATGGAGAAACTTATGCAGAAAGCTAATGCTATGATGTTGTTATCGAAATCAGAGGAGAGAAGAGAAGGCTTATCGATTCTTAGACAAGAAAGTAAGTAATTTAAAATAACTTATTTATTCGATATATGTAGTTCGTTTGTTTACTGTTAATTTATTAATATGATGCATGTGACCCCTTCGAGCAAGTGACGCATGTTAGCTATTCGTTTGGAGTAGTTATTAACATTATAGTTTTTGCGCATGCAGTCGATGGTCTTATTGATGATCTAGAGTATTTTCGCACAATATTCGATCAACAGAAATGGCAAGATGATGAGTCATATCGAAAATTCACATCAGCAGCCCTGAACATGGCAAGATCGTTAAGTTCTGATCTACACAGGAAAGCCAGAACTCTCAAAAAAGACCGGCCAACATACTCCCAGCGTTCAATTACTCTGTCAAGAGACGTGCCTGTAGTTGATATTGATTGATCTATAGTCTATGATGAACAATCCACAATAAATAACAATGATGCGTAATTTTTTATGCATTTCGGTTCAACAAAATAGTCGAACGTTATCCTTGTTGTCCTTTGTTGTCATATACATATCTAAAGTGGCGTTCGAATAGAGTTGGCTGTACGACATCCGGAACAATCACTCGAACATGCAGGGGAGAAGTAAAAAGATCTTTTTATGGAAACTGGATATGCGTTCGATAGAACAAGTATTTGAATTGGTTAGCCCGACATTCATTATATGGGTGCGAAAGGATATAAATAAGTAGAGGAAGGATATAGAAGAAAAAAATGAAATATAATAAACAGTCGCCAATTCTAACCATCCCAAAAATCAAATAACATGACGCATTCGCACAAGGGTATCCAACATACTAATTACAAACTGAAACGAAGGAAAGCTATTCGTAAAAAGGCTTTGCCCAAATCAGGTGCACAGCCACAATACAAACATTCTCAGACTGTGAAGGATCGTACTAGGAAGGAGCACACTTGGACAAAGCGTTCGTCATGTTTTATATCAACATCAAAAGTTTTATCCATCATACACAACTTTCGTTTCGTCCACAAATCGTCTTTGAGTTGTGCTAAAAAGCCTAGGGGATGTTTCTGGAAAAATTGCAGCAGGGCGAAGCATGGTTCCGTAGTTGAAGACAGCGAAAGTCAAAATGAAATTCGGATCATGGATGAGAATCAGATTGAAGACAATTTCCCAAGTCGCAGTATCAACAAAAACTATTCTAAAATAGAACCCACGGATGAATCATGGGAAGTGAGTGCTACGCTCACTAGACGTAGTTCGTCCATCAGAAGATACACGGGACAACGGGTTCGGAGAACATCAAGGAAACGCTCGAGACGGAGGTTGGCGAAAATACGAGAAAAGACCCGGAATAATATTGTTAGCGATTCATTGCAGTGCGAAGAAACAATGAACGTTACACTTCGTTATTGGAAATCACCAGTACTACACAGCGATGGATCGTTGCGATGTTGTACACAAAAGCGAAGCACGGTTCGATCAATCCATATGAACAATAATTATATAGTTGATTTGTTGTTTATAGATTACATATTTTTCATAAACAATAATGACACAAATTACGAGGAGTTTGCACAGATCTCCTTGGCATGGTGGAGAAATGCTCTCAATCCGTTGGACATTATGGAGCTGCTAGTTATCTAGAAGAGCCAAAAAAAAAAAAAATACATGTAAATAAATATTTGATCAGTGATGCATCGAAAATTTTAAGAGCTGAGATTGAACTCCGTTTGATTACTTAATAATATCATTCTCTGTGGAGAATATGTAAAAGTATAGTATAGATTACATGAGAGGTTATTTAACTGCGTTTTGATTATCATACTTCATGACGATTTGACATTTTCTTTTGCCTTCATAATCATGACGCATTATTCCTCCAGCCCTGTTTCACGGATGGATTGTAACATATAATACTGTAATAGTAGGCATTGTCATTTTTAACATATTTTATGACGGTGATTACTAATGATTACAATGTTTGTTATTGTCTACTCGCCCATGGTAATTGCAAGTCATGATTCAAAAAAATCGCTCTTGTCAATATCTCCTGAGATTCGTAACCTGTGATACAGTACGTCTACCTTTTCATTCACGTCTTCGATATTCGTAACCTCGGCTTTGAGCGCACCGAGATGTGCTTTCATCAGGATCAGCACGAAGACAAGTTTCGTCCTCAGAGGTTCATCTGATTCCCTTAAATATTTGTGTTTTTAGTTGTTTCATTGCCCGCAAAAATTTTTTTGTTTTCGTGCAAGCGCCCAAGCAATCTCGGATTTGTAGACTGTCCAGACTGCTTAATATGTTCGATCACTGAATTAAGAACATTGGCGTCTTTGCTAGTGCCGCCACCCAATGCCTTTTGGAGTGAAGAAACCGTGATCAGTAATTCAACATCAACAAATCTTATCATGCAAATGCATTATCGACTTACACGTAATACGACTTTCCAAGCATCTTTGCCATATGCTTGGGCACCGTCTGCAAAAACTTTTCGGCCAAATTAAATGTAGCTTCAGCTAGTTCTGTATTCTCTAAATTCGGTTAGTCCAAATCACAGCAAGTGGCTTAGTCAAAGAATGAAGTAAAGCACTCCATCCATTTTAACTTTTGACGGCACATTTGCGCTAGCGTCCTCAAGTGGTAGGAGACTTTTGGCTACTTTCCGACTGTCTGTTTAATAAGTTTTTTATTTTTTGAAAGTGAGAGAACTTTGAACAAATAAGAATAGGATTTTTTTATTGGGCGAGAGATCTGTAGCTTTTTTGTACATCTGCATGACATTGCACTCTGAAGGTCTCCTGCCTTTGCACAAGCCTTGCTGTCGGTTGAATATTTTGTTGCTTCGCTTGAATGAAAGTTGAAGCCACTGACTATCCAACAACTTCTGGAGAAACTCTTCCTGTTTTGCACTCTGAATATCAGATGGATCAGACGCATTGGGAGTTGGTTGCAATTGCAGAAGCTAATCTCCTTGACTGTCGAGAATTCGCGTTATACCGGTTATTTGGAGAACCGTGAGCAAGACTTATCTACAGCCACTGACATGCTATTTCGCACAAAGCTGTACGAGTGTCTATTTGGATTATATTGTACACATACTGGCCAAAAAGTATTGGTCACTCATTGAATTTACTAGTAAAACATAGTAAAACCCTAAAATCTCTATCGTTCCATACGTACTATGTAAGTTGTGCTAATTGATTGTATTTTTCGAAAAAAAAAGTGTAGAACTTAAGTTTACTAGTAAATTTCAATAACCTTTTGGCCAGTATGTGTACATTCAATGGAGCTGGTTTATACAATATGATGATTTGGTTGATATTACCCAACGATATGGAAAAAAGAATGGGGCAACGCTGTTGATACTGTATATAATCAATAACAAGGCAGCAGTTTATTGTAATTAACTTGACTAGAGCAAAACAGATTTCCCATACGTTTTGGGATAAGCCCCTGGAGTTAGATACAATAATTAATTCGTGGCTGTAAAGTATTTTCCTGCCTCCCGTAATTTCAATCTTCTGTGCTCAACTTCATCAAGTATAAGTAGTCTTTTATTTGCTTCGATCCGCTCTTCATCTCTCTATGCCTAAGAATCGAGTTATAATTGATATATGATACAATTTCTTTCCGAAATCAGAACATTTTTATTTATTATAGATGTCAAAACCCTTTGCTTCAAATTTTTTATTAAAATTCAAGTGCGTTTCCAGCTTGCAAAACACCGATTACTTTACGCGTAATTGAGTATACAAAAGTCGGGAAATAGTTATCAAAAAAAGTCAAAGCGAGATCCTGAGAAGTTACAATAACAAAGATCATTATAGCCAACAAGCTGTAAAAATTCGAAATACTAGTACTGGGATGATGGTTAAAAAGGTGGCATGTTCAGCTGGCAATATCAACTTTTTGATTTGGTAAAACGGTAACCACCATCAAATTTTGAATGTACAACTGGCAAGCTGACCCATCAAAAGCTTAGTAAATTATAACATGGTAATGGATAATTTACTGTTAATGAAGTATGCCAAGTTTCAATCCAAACTTGTTGCCTATTCTCTTAAGGATTCTGCAAGACTTTATTACTTCATATATAATCTGTTCGAAATAAGCAATGCTATTACTATAGCCACCTGTTTTCAACTCGAATCTCGACCGGCTATCCACCCATCGATGATTCTATTAATTGCACCAATGAGATCCCTAACCCTTATTATTATAGCTCACACGGTACATAAAGTCATAATCACGGGACTGCAAAAATTTGCGCATATACAAGGCTACCCCCACGGAAGGATTTCTTCGCAACCACATTTTTAGTCTCGGGATTTGTGGAGTTAGTGGTCGTTCAAGTAGTAAAGGTACTATTTTATTATTGATTAAAAAAACATGAAATAAATATTTATCCCAAAGTCTTATAAAAGGAACTTTGCATATTCTTATAACATACAGTACAAACACTACAAAGAGCCTTAAAAAAGCTAGTTAACATGATCCAAGGTATAAGTAATGTGTGATGCACCGCAAATCAATGACGTATTCTCTCCTTATTTCTACGGTACCGCAGTCCAGAGCGCAGCTGCGGAATTCGGAAGTAGGAGGTACAATTACGAGGTACAATCACTATTACGAGGTACAATCACTATTGCGGAAGTACAATCACTATTGCAAGGTACAATAGTGATGCGAGCACTAGTCCGTCACTACTTCGTCATTAGTACAGAAATAGTGATAGAAATAGTGAATGAAGCGGCTAAAAATAGCTCAATTAGACCGATCGAAAGATATATAAGCAGTAGGAGTTTCAGCTAGAGTCGGTGTGTTGTGTTTCGCGAGATCCTTATATTCCTTATAATTCATATATTATTGTTAATAAACGAGTATCGCATTTACTCTGAACATACATTATTGACCCTATTCTCTAAATTAGTTGATATATCTGAGAAACCGTTATATCCGTATATCAACCAAGGATAATTGCCTCTTGTCCGCAATTATCTGAGTGGCGAATTAGGATATTTAATCGTTAGCTTTTCGGACGCGTTCATTCTTAGTGATAAACCATTGTACCCCAAACGGAAGATTATCGGAATAATCCCTCGACAATAACCGACGATACACTCGAGAGCAATTATCTATCTAGGATTAACGTCATTCTACGGTGAAATAGCCCGTAAGTGAAAAGCCTTGACATTGACAAGGTCACTAACTGTACCCTCGATATTTAACTAGAAGGAGGAGGCGCCACGCTCCGCCGATACTAGCTAAATCTCAAGTGTCGATTACTTTCTGCTCTTCCGCAGTAGTCGGCACGACAAATATATTCCGTTTTTTTTTGAAACATGTATTTCGAATTAAGCCAACAGTCTGTTTCTCCTAGGTGATCAGTCAAATTGAAAACGAAGTGAACGCCGAACTACGCAAAATACATGATTCGGATATTATAGAACTTGAATTACCACAGATAAAGGCCAAGGGCAAGAAGCGGGATAAAATTTTCGAAATAATCCACGACATTTTTAACGCAGAAATCGTGGACAATAAATTGTTCATCAAGGTAAGATACCATTTTTGTTTTGCAGTTATTCTAATTCTTTTGTTAAGTTTGATGGTGGACTCAAAACGGAAGTACATAAAAGGTTGACATATTATAATGTGATTTGAAATACTGATTTGACTGTCTATGTCTTTTTTTTTTTTTAAATAAAAATAAGAAAAGAAACTTCCAAGTATTGGGATCAGATAAAAGTAGAATGGTCTAGTAAGAATATGAAGAACGCAAAAGTGATGCTTAGAAACAAAAGAGTCTGTAACCATTCTGATGTTGTTAATTTTGCAAGTGAAACAAGTTACCATTTTAACAAAAGCTTTCCAAATGCAGTCTGCTTTCAAGCTCAACTTACAAGCTGATGTATTCAATATGTTGGATGCAGCGCGTGTACAGCAAGTTGACCAGATCATAGATGAGCTCCATTCAGAGAAAAGATCTATTGAGGAAGATATTGAGGAAGCAGTTGATGTGGATATACCAGAAAACAGGAGTGAAACAACTGACATAGGATGTGTAGAAACGGTATGATGATGACCTTCACAAATGCATATGAAATGTTTCCGATTCACATTATTTACAAGTATATTAACTGCTCATAAAATAATGGTTACCATTTGGCACTTTAGGAATCTGTGCATTGACATTGACAATGGAGCCTGACATACAGACAGGTGGAGAGGGAAATATTGATGAACAAGACATCAATGCATCAGAAGAGGTGAACCATCTCATATTTTCAATATTAACGAAGGCAATCGGTTTTACCTGGCAGGAGACTGAAATTCTTCTGCATCTGTAAATTTTTTACCCACTGAACCGCCCTTACTTCGATCAAAGACCATATTGCCAGATTGTAGAATCTCGACAACCCATACTATTGTCAAGATTTACGATAACACGACGTGATTTCCGACGAGTTACACCAACATTTCCAGCCGCAGCTCAATATTTGTAGGACCAAATAATGAAACAGACTTCGATATATCGGGTTGACAGATGAAAACGAAACAGATTCACCCGATGCGGACTTTTAATTTAATCCTCATGTATTTATTAGTTCAGAGTATAGAACAGCGCAGTAGGCGCAGAACTCGAAATAGATATATAAGCAGTCGTAATTTCCTGCTTGAATCTAAGAATTGTTATATAACATAGTAAATCAAATAAACATATTATATTTATAAATAGTATTCTCTGATCTATATTGTAGAGCGCCGATAAAGCTTGAAAACGCTTTCTTGATCGGTGCTTGATAAAATCGATCTTTTGTCCTCGATTTTATCCTAAAGATTTCTAATTAATTGAGACATCGCGATTAGTAGAATAGTTTCCCGACCTATAGGCTTTCGACATAATCCCACCGAGAGAAATAGACGTATTTACTCAAGGTTAATTAGAAATCCAGAGAAAGCATACGCAAGATCGAACCCAGCATCGTGAGCGTTTAAACCCAGCATAAAGGTCACCAATTGTCAATAGCGGATTTACCGAAGTAGAGGTAATCAAGGATCTCGTTGGAAAAAGGCTAAATCCTAAGGTCAATATTCGTTCCGCTCTCCCCGAGTATTGGCTCGATGCGATTGAGAAATATTTCGCAGACCTCATGGCAAAGACCTCGAACATTTGAAATATGAATAATATTATCAGCTATATAACCACCACTAATGTTCAAGCTGTAAGGGATTTCGACAATCGGATAATAATTAAGAGGAAGAAACCCATATTAACACGCACGCGCTTCCTTAAATTAAACGATGGCGAATCATTCTTTTACCATCGTTTGCTACAAACAAAATCTTGGAGATCGGAAGAGGAGCTGTTAGGTCCATATGCTAGCTATAGAGAGTACTTTCTATGTTTCCTCATGAAAGCGTGAACAAGCTCGCTCATATATAGCTCGAATGACGCGCTACCGCCAAGACTACTACATGATATCGCTATGTACATCGTGAGGGTATTTATTATGAGGAGATAAACAGTGAAGTTTATTAGCACGGACTATCAGCAATTCCCTCTCAGAGGTAGAGCTCACTGCTATTACAACCGAACTGGAATTGGTCATGTCTGTGGATATATTAACAAAGCGCCCGTTACAATTACCGTATTTCACCGACACGAGTACCCCCCCGTGAGCTATACCCTGCGGCAGTTTTGAAGGCCAAATTTTGATTTATACCCGGGTATTAGTTACGGTGTCCCTCCGGC
>CAJVPI010001153.1:0-15998 GCA_910592345.1 Paraglomus brasilianum
CTCTAAAATACATGGGAGTGAATTTTTGACCAATTAAACAATTCCGTAGTAAATAGCAAAATCGGCTATTTACAACAATATTGGTATATATTGCTCATTACAACCAGCAATACCATCAGGTGTTGTAACAAACAATTCATTATTTTTGATTTCAAGAGTCAATAACACTTCAATGGATTTGAATTGAATAGATCCAGTGATGGTATTATTCAATGAGTCTAGTGCTATGTAATAACATATAGCTTGTGTAGTTGTAGAAGATGTTTTATGGATAGTTGCTGGGTAATATCTAAGATGCCAAACCAGAGTTCATCACTAACATCCTGATTCTCTGCTGCATCTTTAGAATAGCATAAACTGATATGATACCAGAGATACTCAAGAAGCACTCTTTCTTTGAAATGTTAGACTCTTTCTGCTGGTACCATTTGTCAAGACTGTCTTGTAATATAATAAGCCTTTTCCAGGTTGTATACCAAAGCTTGCCTGATGGTTCAACATAAAAGGCTTCTTATTCTACCAGGACATCTCTCTATATCAAAATCACTAAGAGGGACTTCAACTCTCGTAACTAATTTAATCCCAACTTTAGCTAATCCAGGAATAGCAACAAGTAAACCTTTTAATGCTGCAATGGCTTGATTAACTCTCGTCTGATATGGGGTTTTATCACCAGAAACAGCATTAATGTATTCTTAATAAGTTTGAGAAGGTATCTACTATTTATATTGTAATTGCATTTAAGCTTTTGATAGTTTTGTCTAATTTATTAAATTCTGCATAATTAGGTTTCCAAATTTCTCCTCCATGCTGCATAATCTTTGAATGTGCCTTCTTGTACTTAGAAGTAGCTTGTCAAAGAAACTGACATGTAAATTGGCACTCATTCTGAAACATTTGCTCAAGTATAGTTATAATAATTCGTAATTGCCACTCCAACTTAATAGTTGTTTCTCCTGAGAACACTTCATCAAACTCTTGAGAACATAGACTCTTCGCAGCTGTAAAATTTTAAGAAAACTGCCTTGGTTTACAGGCTGATGTCGAAGATATCATAGAGGGAGCACTCGCTGTGGGAAAGGTGTCTGATACATAGCTGGTTGTTGAGCTAGAACTCATCGACACAGCCCCCGCAAAGGTAAAGGGAATTGAGCCTTCAGTTTCCTACAAAGTAACATGCAATAATAAACAAATGGAGTATTTTTGTACTCATTTGGCATATTTTTGTCGTGCGCATGTTGTGACACGCTAATACAGTTACGTATGTCTCCCACTTGTTCCAACCTCGCCTTTGACGCTAGACTATTTTAATTCTATCTACTACAATCTCAAATCTATTATGAACGTAACCTCGTTATGCACAGCAACCATTTAAACATATCACACAAAATCAACCTAATTTGTTGCATATTAATATGTATTGATTATAAATATGGGGCGGAGCGAAAAGTTTGATACACCAGATCTGTGCACTCTGAAAAAATGTTTGGTGTCACGAGAATTCACATTATAATGCAACACGAAATTCTGGGAGGTTTTTTTGATGACCTTTTCTTTATCCTGTCCAAGTTTTAGGCTCGTCCCGCTAGTATAGCATCATTGGAGCGGACACAAACTCCTTTGACGGACAATGAACGACGAATGATTGTAAACGCTCACCAGTACTTTTCGGAGTATCACGCACGCGCAAAGCAAGTCGCTGAGGCCCTTGGGATTGGAGAGGTCGAGTAGTGTCTGACTGGAATCGCCGAAATGACGGCCAGTTCACACCTCACAAAACGATTGGGTCGACCCATAATGGAACCAGATTGCGATGTCGCCGAACTTATACGAAGCTTGATCAGAACTGCAAACGCCTCCGGCGCACCACTTGCAACTGTCATATTACGGCAAAAGATTGCTGAGCATTGTCACACACTATCTAAGTGGCAGTTGCTACGTGCACTCCACTTGCTGGGATACTATTATGGCCGTGGAGAACGCCACAACATACTCCACTCGTGCCAGCCAATGTTGCCTTTCGCGGCCGTTATTTACGCAAGCGCTTCGACAATTTGCAAGGCAGAAACAATGTTCCAATTAGGCCAGAAGTTTTCTTGATGAATCGTACTGTCATCTTTATCATACTCGCAACTCGACCTTGATGTAGCAAAGGAGTACCAAAATATGAATGACTATGTAGAGCTTGCCGAAAGCGATTCTGATGATGACGAATTGCAAAACTTGATGAAGAAGAAGTTTACATATAATAAACTACTAAAAATTGTATCAAAATAAATCCCGAAGGCAAGAAAATAAGCCAGTAATTTTAGTTTTATTTTAGCTAATTGTTTGAAAAAGTTTTACTAGAAGCAACACGTGTATCAAACTTTTCGCTCCGCCCCATAATATTATCATCAAAATGAGATAATAAAATTTAATGCGAAGTTCAACAAGGCTGCCTAAAATAATCCGGTCGACGCAGTTAGTCGGACACAATTAAACTCCCCTGGTTGTAAATTAAAGACTAGTGAAATTAATTATTGTCTACAGTATTAAAACAAACTTATCTGCTAGGAGCGTCTGAGAACGAGTATAAGAAAGTCTTTAAAAAGGGCGTTAAAATTTGTTGTTCCATTATAATCAATACGTAGTACACTCTTTAACTATTGTTTAAACGGATAAGTTAGTTTGCGGAGTTAGAGAGTACATTTAAGCGGATGCTAGAGCATCAGACTAGATAGAAAAAATAGTTTGATTATCAGTGAAATGATTTTTTTATATGATTAATAGTTAGCACGGCATTTGAGTGAGAGTTTATAACTTAACAATACGCAATAGGGGTATAAGAGCCAATTGACGCGGCGTGTAAGCAAGCCCCCATTATCTAGTTGAAACATCCAATTACGTTGTACAATATAATTCATCAAATAAATTGTTGCTGGTAATTTTATATACCAGTTTGCTTAGTCTTGATTAAGTTCTTAATACTCAAAGCGTTAACAATGAAAGTTGTAATAAAATATTATTTCATAAAATTGACCGCGTGTATCCTAAACACCAATATAATTTATTAGAAAGCATTAAAATAACTTTAATTGCGACAAGGAAATTGTATTGGATGGAGATAATGTGATGGAAGTAATAATTTCGCTATGTGTTATTAATATACTGATGTTGCATGAAAAGGGTATCAGTAATATTATATTAATATACGAATGACCCCACTTTCGGAGTCCTGAGAAAAAAATTAAGCGGGATCGGTTCAATCTTATAAAATTACACAGTGAAACTCGATAAGTCGGACAAATCTCTCAGCCCCTTTTTTTTCATGCTTAAAATTTTCTCGATAAGTCAGACGTATATTAACTCTCGTTAAGCTGTAATGGTAAGTCGAACAACAGATACTAGTAAATGACTTTCGATAAGTTGGATTCACGCGATTAAACAAAGATTTTCATAGAGATTCTTCATTAGCTTGTATCACAAACATTATTATGTCATTATTTCATTTGACGACTTAGAGAAGACCGTTCTTGAAAATATCTATACCTCATTATGTTATTAATAATTTTGCTATTTCATTTGATGATTTAGAAAGACGTTCTTGTAATTTAAAGAAAATGTTTATGTCATTGATGATTTTGTTATTTCAGTTAATGATTTAGAAAGACGTTTATACCTCTATATCATTGATGATTGTATTTGGACATTTATTTAAACAAGAATAGTGATAACAATTTTTTGTTTATTAGAATTATCCAAATAAATTTATGTTATTGAATAATTCGAAAGCAAATATATCTCATAACATTAAAGGAAATTGTGTTACGATGAATCCTATTGGTCCCTCGATAAGTCGTACAGCCATGCCCCCCGTCGTGTCGAGTTTCACTGTGTATATAGAAAATGGGTATGATGTGTTGTGTAATCCGAGTGATGCAGTGTTGTTGTCCAATGTTAAGATTACGTTTGCTAATGTAAGTCCTTGTGTTTATTCAGAATTGCTTATTAATTGGCAAAACGGACAAGTGACGTTGACGGCTCTCAACTCATGAAATAATGCTAATTAATACAGTCAAACCTCGTTATCCGATATTTTGTTCCGCCAAAAATTTATCGGTGAAGCGTGGTATCGGTAGATCGGATTTTTTCTTTTTTACCGACAATATATGAGTAATATGCAAAATATCGATTTATCGAGGTGTTAAATAAAATTTTCAAACAACAATTACGAATAAAACTATCAATGGACGTTTGCTTTTTTGAAATAGATGAGCCAACAAATTACTTCTCAAACTCCGAAGTTTAACAAGTGTGCTAAACCATATTGTCAACGTCTCTTCAATCTCAGGGCATTGCGGTTTACGTTCTCTTTTTCTTTTTGATGAAAATTCAATATCATTAGTGGCCAACCACACTTGTCTCGTTTATTCCATATAACTAATACAATGTTTTACTTAATTCTATATTAATACGCAACAGTTTGTGTCGGAGTAGGTTTTTGAGAAAGCAAAGTACAGATCTTTTTCTTCTGTGCAATATAACTCTTTGCCCTTGTTGTATGTCAGTTTAGAACAGACATATGTTAGATGGGAATTTATGTCCATTCCGAACGGACATATGTCAGATTGGAATAGCAAAGACAATCCGGTAACAGCATTATAGAGTAATTAATGATGGGCTATGCATTATTAAGCTTTGATCGACGGTTGCACAAATTAATAAAGAGCCATGTGGAAATGAGATCATGCATACTCTTGAATTGATAAAACGTCGTAAAAAGCTCTTCGAATAGTTCGATTTGAGATGTCTGTAAATTTCATTAATACGGTATTACATTTCCCCCGTTCGAACAGTATAATGAAACAGAATACATGTTTGCACATAGTAATAGCAGCCAATATTTAATTCAAAGATTTTATTGCACCATAAGCCATGTGGATGGTGGTAATGTGAATTTAGCTATACGAAATTGTTTAGTTTGTTTTTCATGCTAATACTACTAAATAAGTTCATTGGTACAAAAGCTTAGGAGGTGGCGAGAGTGGGCGGAGTAATCGTATAATTTGATGTATCATAAATATATTGCTTTCATATCGATAAACGTTTGGACTCATTTAATATTACTCAAAAAAGAAAGTAGTAAAAATTTAAAAGGATCAAAATAAAGTGTAAGCTTGAAACTTCGCTTGAAAAAAAAATTATTACAGTCACCTTAATGGTTTTTGAGAAGATTGATTTTAAAAACTCGACATTTAAAGCTAATGGCTTTATTTGCGGGGAGGGGCGAGTAATTCACCAACTTTTGTCATTTTCAGACGGTGGATTAATAAAAACCCAATGAGGCTGTTAATGTTCTGAAAAAAAAAAGCAGGTAGGAAGAGTCACAATAACATGAGTTATCTAGATTGTGGTTTTCAGGCAGTTGTCGTTGTTGAGAGCATGATTATTACAAATACTTCGAGGATTGGGACGGCTGAAATAAAATCACAGATCAAAACTCCACGTATATAAAATCGGGCCCGTACTTTAATGCATAAAGCTGACCAAATAAGACTCTTCAATGAAACGTTTTTAAATAGAAGTTGACCAATTGTCACGATGTGACTAAAATTTTGATAATGCTATGCAACAAAAAAAAAATCGTTTGCAACTAATACTAACTGACAACGTTCGTAGAGAAATCTGTGATTATGCACAGAAGTCTCCTAATAAAAACATTGATCCGTTTCTCCCTGATTGACGTATTAGATGGATTCAACTATGTCCTTCAGGAAGAACGAGTCATATTGTTCTCCCACCCTCCTTACAGTCCTGATCTGGCACCGTGCGACTTCTTTTTATTTCCAAAGAACTTGGTGGAAAGCGGTTTGAGAGGACAAGGATCGGTGGCAAACTGTTGTTAAAAATACTTTTTCGAGAATTTACTCACATTGTATCCATACATTGAGAGAGCTATAGAAATCTGGATTAGTCAAGGTTTATGTCAGCAGACTTATCTTCAGTAATCTTTTAATTAAGAAAAAGAAAGAGAATTTGCCAATGATATCTATAATAAATATTTTTGCTTTATTCATTTACTATAATTGATTAGCAATAACCAGTGAGTGACCATGTTAATACAGATATTCAATTAAGACTTGAATGAGATTTTAGTTACCGGTAAGATATAATCGGAGAAATTTCACACCGTCGGCTTTTTTTTGTGCGTGATTACACACATCCCTTGGCGGCGATCTTGTTATTATCGCATAAGCGTGGATAAAATTTCATCCCGCGAATATCTAGTGTAAGCCTGTCACTATATCTATCTTGTTATCAACAGGTAGTTGGGTATTTTCTAATACATGTCTATACTGAGGTTGAAAACTGTATACATTACATTTTACATAAACATGAGGAGAATAGAAGAACGAGTTCCATAGTGGCATATCCAAAATTGAATAGAAAACGACCCCTAACTTTCCTGCACCATTTAAAGCATGCTATTTGACTTAATAAGATTAGCGTAGAAATACGACAGATCGTTACCATTAAAGGAATCATATGACTATTACGTTAACAACCCCCCCGCATGCTGCTAACCATTAATAAAGATTAATGTAGAATTATGACCAATCGTTGCCATCAAATGAATCATACGACCATGAAGCATATCAAAAGTCATCGGACATTACTAATAAATTCGTCATTTCTGAAAATCTCTTGCTGTCAGTATTTACTACGTAAAAAATAATAATTTTAGGAATGTCCGGTGACTTTTGATAACATTGAATCTGTGTTATTAAGGCGCGACACTCCGGATTACCAGGACGCAATTTTGTGAGATAACAGCTAAAATCTAACAAACCGCATACGCTCCACATTTTGCACCGCTTACTTTCTAAATAAAATCGCGCTACTTACTATAATCAAAGACTAAATAAGGAAATACTGCCAAAACTGGCTCGCAATTTTTGTTAATTAAGATATCTTAACAGCAAACTGATAAAGAGAATAAAAAACTGATTGAATCTTTAAATCCATTCACCTTTGTTGCACTTGACCTATATATGAACATAAATAAGGGAAAGCATTTATTTTATCGACCATTATTTCATCGACAGTACGGTTCGTTGAAATCATTTCGCTGACAGTACATTTAAAGCTTTAATGCTGTTGATTTTTGTTTTAATATAATAAAAATTGTAAAGATAACGAAGTTAGTAAGGATGTTAATAATATATGACTGTGTTTGCGTATATCTATATCTACGTAATTTAAAAAAATGAATAGGAAATTTACGGTATTTATGGTTATCTTTACATTTCTATTATAATGATAATTATTAAAGCAAAAATTAGCAGCATTAAAGCTTTAAATTTACTGTCGGCGAAATGACTGTCGGTAAAATGTACTGTCGACGATGACTGTGAACTGTACTGTCGATGAAATGAATTGGACCCCTTTTCCCTAACTTTAGAAATTATCACAGAAAGTTAATAGTATTTCTAATAAATTATTGTGGGACTTTAGTCAGCTTTATTTTGATTTGAATAATCAATATCTTAATCTTATTGCTTATTGAAATGATAATGTAGGTAACTAATTTAATGTCATAAGCATATGTTCAATGTACTTGAACTGATATAAGATATAACATTGGTTTAAACCCATCCAGAATGACTCTTAGTAGACATTTATTTGACATTACAACATTCAGAATTTGATTCTTGTTTGGATAATTAAAGACAGTAATTGATTGATAATCAAATGCTGACAATTGAGCCAGTTGTCAAACAACTAGAGATTTGAGAATCAGCTCCAAACTTACCCACAAGATATTGAGTTACTACAGCTGAGTAAGAAAGTTGAGGAAGCTGCTTACTCCTGGTTGGATTTTTTACCTCCGTGAGATTTATCTTACTGTACTTTTCAAAAGCTAAAATAATTGCCTTGTCAGGGTTATCAATCTGATTGATTACAAAATCAAGCGAATTATCTTGTGCAAGATTCCTTTCTGGGTCCAAT
Organism: Paraglomus brasilianum; assembly: GCA_910592345.1. NCBI lineage: Eukaryota > Fungi > Glomeromycota > Glomeromycetes > Paraglomerales > Paraglomeraceae > Paraglomus > Paraglomus brasilianum. Next base: position 7,993 of record CAJVPI010001153.1, read on the forward strand.
AATTCTGTTAGACAAATATTGAATATATTTTCCTCTGACATATCACGAACAGTAGCAAATGCAGTGATAAGTGTTTCACCAACATCTTTTAACCTATTTTCAAACAAAAGCAGGGCATCTCCAATCAGCTCATCTGTAAGTTTAAATCCATAAGATTGAAGCTCATTTAACTTGTTAATGACTTGATCCAAATCTGGTTTCACCCAGTCTTTTGCTGGGACAGGTGGGTAAAGAATAAGCAGAGAGCCTTGCATAACCAAATCATTTACATCAGTGACTATTTCATAATAGCCAATTTCCTTCCAGTCATTAACTAATTCGGGATGAATTAGTATAGCCCGTGCAATGACATTTAACTGACGCACATTTTCGTAACCGTCTGACGGTGGATAATTTTCTTGACGTGACTCTGTACTCTCAAAAATATGTTTTCTGATTCTTGGTCTGGGAGGAAATGGGGCAAATTTGTAGACTAGAATCAACATCCTGATTTCAGCCAAGTTTTCCTCTAATTTTTTTCTTGCTTGACTGATCACCAAAGGTCCAGCTGAGAGGTAGTAGAAATATTCCATATCATTTCCGCGTATAGGCATGCTATTTCCTTCAAATCTTTCATATGCCTTGCGAAGGAGTTGAGTATAAACATTGATGGGAAGATTACTTGCCCACAAATTTCCACTCCTGTAGTGAGTCACTACATTGTGACTTTGTTTAAGATCAATAAGAGTTTTATCAAACTTCCCAAAACCGAGTACCATTCGTTGGGCAAAGTATCGGCTGATCTGTGCACCTTCCTCAAGCAAACGTTCCACAACTTCAGAATTGATAAAATTACCAATTCTTACAGCGTGAAACAATGCATGAGTTCTGCCATATTGGCACAGTAACCACATAGACTTGACATCAGGGGAATACACTAGATTATGCAAGTCATGTGAACATCTAGCAAGCAATAATGGATTATCCAAATAGGATGCAATTATCACTTTAATTTTATGATCTAATCTTTTCAAACGATCAAGATCATCTCGTCCTACTAGATTAAAAATATCGATTAATTGTACCACTTTGGCAAAGCCTCTGTCTTCAATTTTTTCAAACTACATAGTGGCTCCCATTAAACTGAAGAAGGATAAACAGAAGATTTCGTTATTTCGAAGGTTTTTGCAGCACCGGAGTTTTACAATAAAAAACTCGTTAATATGTAATCCGAAGTTATTCTTCTGCAGTCATTAATTAAAAAGTTTTCCATTAATACCAATTCTGATAATCGTTAATTCAATTTAATCCCAGTTGAAATACTTACATTACATTAACACCCGTAATAAAGCTATTAAATACATCACTGGTTGAATAATAATGCAAGCAAGTAAGTAAATGCTTGCCAGTGGTGCAAAGAGAATCCGAAAATTCGGCTATTCAACCCAACAACAATGTCCATGATAATGAATTATGTTTTAATCTTATAAATACACACAATAATAATCTCATTGTTAAGATTCAAAGTAATCCTTGCAATTTGTTGAGCATTGATCTTCTAATATGTGCTTCCTTTCTTATATCCAAGTATCCCATTACACATATTAACACTTCTATACTCTTCATACTGCAACTCTTTCCACTTTTCAATGTTGTTGTACGACACATGTATTCCAACTAAGTAAAAAACTTAGCGTAAAATATTCCATTGAACCAAAGCCAAGTCTCGCACGAAACGGCTTCGTTTAACGGGAGCCATTATGTAGTTACACGCAGGTAGGATAAGTAAATTTGTCAATCTAATATTCCTTACCTTTAGCAGTTGCCTGCGCAGTAAAATCACTTGTGCAAATAAAAGTTTCCATTGCGAAAAAATTGCTCAAGGAGGTTCATTATAACCGTTCGGCATGGCATAACCCCTGTGTATGGTTACACGAAATCTACGGCTGATGCCCAGCCATCAGGGGCTATTGTTGCGGCCCACAACTTTTGTTGGCCAATTATGTCTATGTGTTTGGGAGGCACCGACAATCATTTCACCGCAGACAGTACATTTCACCGACAGTTTCACGTGGCACATTGTTTATCGCACTTATTATTATCATTGGTTTCGATGAAATTTATGTCGGTGAAACGTAAATGATTGTCGGTGCATGAACCGGACCCCTATGTTTACGTACACGAGGAGACGAAACGTAAATATATTTATTTAATTTGTGTATTCTATAGCGCAGAGGTTATTTACGAAGAGCAGTCTAGTTCGGAAGCTTAATAATTACTATTCATATTACAGTTTAAATTGGGCGTTTTTTATTTGTCATATCGCAAGAAAAGTTTCAGATTTACATGACAATTGTTTCATACGTGCGATTTTAATCGAAGATATCTAATTAGTTAAACTTTACACTTAACAAGTATACATACTGTATATATTTCAGTTTAAGAATAGTAAGTATCGCTACATTTGAAACATATCCGATGAGAAAGTGCAGTAAGTTCGGGTAAAAACGTTAGAATGAAGTCGAGCGACAACATAAAATCCGCAAGAGTGATTGTAGTGACGTAATTTAGATGTGCCAAAATACAATCTTTAGCACTTCCTGGATAATAGTCAATACGTCTAAATGTTAGATTTCGTTATAGTTAGGAGGCTCCTAGTTATATTCTTGGAGAAAAAAACAGATAACTACCATTTTGGAAAAAATTGAAAGTTGATGCTGTGCTACGTATCACATGAAAACATAAAGGAGAACCCCAACAATCATGTTTACAATTACAAATCATACTTTGCAATCAAAGATTGATATGATGGCAAGTCCTAAGACCGCCTTTGCTATTTCTCTAGACCATCAGTAGTCTTTAATACCTATTTGATATTGATATTTACCGCCGAGGCATTAAAGTCCAAACCGTCCAATCTTATTATTACCGTCTATCGTTGTTTTGTTTCTTATTTACCGTTTCGAAAAGAATTTAGCAATGTGTCTATTGGTACGCTTGAGTTGGTAGCTTTATATTCACGCTTTAGTTTTTCCAGCTTCAAGAATTACATTTGAAGGCGTTCGGTCAACACCGATTTATCAAAATTGACATTGTCCCGCGCCCTAATAGTATCGGATTTCTCGGCACTAAACGCCATCCGCTGCGTACTATTATCAGCTATTATTTCATATTAATTGTTGTACCTACCATCTCAGTCTAGAACTCAGAACTGAGACAAGTCCCGAACTGAGGTACAACAATATGATAAACGATATACATATTGGACATTAATTATCTTTGGCTACTTCAATAATTTCGATTGCCGTAAAACCGTGGGTCCGAAATCCCAGGTAGAATTGATCTTGTCCACAAATTCTCGTAATTGGTGAACACGATTGTTAATATTACTAATATACGTGTATACTTTGGTGTGGTGTAATACAATCCCTCGCTGGACCTACGGACTATCGAAACTAATTCCACTGATAGAGGAGGCATAACTGTAGTGTAATCGAATCGAGAACCTGCGTTATACAGACGATTAATTAGAGAATCATGAGTATATTTAAAGCTAGTTTTAAGGTCACTAACTGTATTAGCGATTAAGCAGGAGTAGAGGTTAGCCAAGCCTCGATCGAAAGAGCTACATCCCAAGGCAAAATTAATATTTAATTAGTGTTGTATGTCAGTTTGGAATTAGATAATATCTATCAATATATACAGTCTTCTATCTATGCTTTTAATTCTTGGGCAAATTAATAAGCATCATAAGAACGTAGACATTACTATGTACATACCATGAGTTATGAGGCTGATACAATGTAAGATAATATCGATGCAAACGTAATGGGTTGAAGAACATAAACGAAAGTGTTGTCTTCACATGTGAAGTTCTCATTTAGTAAATGTGGGAGCTGATGCTGAAATCCGGCTGAAGCTGAAACTAACCAATGGGGTTAGAGAATAACCATGAAAGGTCATGGTTCAGCTTCAGCCGGATTTCAGCATCAGCCGTGATAGCCAAATAAGAAATGATCAACAATTGCATGATAACCAATATGCGTTAGCCGCCACAAAGCAGGAGTAGCAGTTGCAAGCGTGTGTGTAGCGAATCCATCAAAATCGAAATATAAGAGTAGGGCTTCTGAACTAGCCATACAAGCAATAAAAAAATATTTAAATAATCGGTCAATAGTAATAAGTATAATTCGGGTAAGTGTAAGTTTTTTTCATCAGCGCAAATCATAAAACGAGAGAGATAACAGTGATATAGCTTACAGGCAGTAAGATCATGACCTAAAGAATATATATACAGGGATTGCAATAAAACCCCTTGTGTTGTAATTCCAAATGAATCAATTTATACCACAATTAATTGTGGGTTGAAACTATTATCTTCTGTTTACATTTTTGCGTTGCTTTGTTAACCTTTTCAAAATGACTTAAAGCATGCTAGACAGGCTGCCAAGCATTTCTTGAAAAATATGCTCCTGAATTTATGGACTAATTTGCTAATAGTTCAGACTTTAAATCTTTGGGCCATTGTTGAAAAAATGTGAAAAAATGCATATATTGATTAGAACACTTTATGAAGGAAAATGGGAGTTCTATTTCAGAAACTCTCTAATTAGTTTGGTAGAATCAACAAACAGACCGTGTTCTAGAAAATAATGGCGTGTGCATTTAGAGGGGGGAGAATTTAAGGAAAATAGTAATTCGTGTAACACCATGAGATTATATATAATATTATAATAATGCGGACAATATTAATTAAGTATTTATATTTAATTAAAATATTGATTTATTGTTTGTCTCATTTGACTACTTCTCCTTCCATTACTGTTTAACAGTCTTATCTGCTCACTTGTATCTTTTGGTTGTAACAAAAATAATCGTACATTTTCTAAGCTTTTTAATGCACTACTGGCACTTACAATAGGAATTTCAGCACTGTCATCCATTTCTTCGGCATTCACCTCATCAACTTCTTTTTTAAATGTCTCCGCAATTCTCTAATAAGTTGGTTATTATCTGGAATATCATACACAATATCCTCTTCAGGATAAATAGAAATCCATTGAGTCTGAGAGATGAAGCTTATTGATCATTTCATTCAAGTCATCAAGCGTTGGATCATCTGTAAAATCCATCTCCATTCTGTTAGTATCAGGAAGAATTTTTGTGCGACGACGATTATAACGTTGTTCCAATTCACCTCTTAGACGCATGTATTAAATTGACATAAACAACGATTATAACAATTATTCGTTGTTCCAATTCACCTTTTAAGATGCATATTGACTAATTAGCAGCAACAACCATGAACAACGGCTACTAACAACAGTAATCGACTAACAAATTAATTACAACGACAAACGATTCAAATTTCGATTTACAAAGAGAATAATAATAATCTAATTGGTCAATACAAATATTAATCACGTGCGTGCATTTAGTTACCGCACGTGCAGGACAGAGGAGGTGTGCATTTATCACTAAGTCCCAAGCTCGGGACCATGCCAAACCATGCATTTAGAGGGTGCGGGTTTTAACTGTATCATCATGCGACATTTGAGATGCTGGCTGTTCCCGAAATGAGCAAGTTAATTTGTTCATTTTTTTTTTTTTTGCAAACACACTGACGAATATCAGAAACTAAAAAACCTTTGTAACGATGCCCCTGCCGATCAAATAGTAAAAAATTTTATTTTCGAAAGTCATTATCATCCGTATTTACTATGCAAGTAACAACGATTTTGGTATCGTTTTGAAGCTAATTGATTGTGCTTGTCAAAAGTAATGATGCTGTGTGGAAGGGTGGTATTTCTATAAAGCAGTAGTTCAATGAAGTCGTGGTGTATAGAAAAATGTATAATTATATACATGTGTAACATTCAACGCATTGTACTTAATGTATCATTATTTATCTCAAAAAGTACATCAATTTGCTTCAAAATGACACCAAAACCATTGTTACTTGCATAGGAAATACGGATGATAACGACTATTTGATTCCGGAGACTTTTGTCAGGGAAGTGTACAATACGTGTGACGATTGATTATGTTTAATCCGATTATTCATACAAATTGTTTCGTGGACAATGTATTACGCTTATAATTATAAAAAATTCTCAATAGAAATGTTCCTTTAATAATAACAACATATTGACATAGTTTGCCATCAATAATATCCCCTAAGTATTATTCCAAACTGACATTCGATAGTAAAGGTCATGTTGAATCACGAATTTTGTATATTAAATTCTTGCTTGGGCAACCCTCATTGATGAAAATACACTTGAAAAGGTTTTCCCCAAGCCTATACTTTTATTCTTTCTCTCATTCAGAATAATCTTGGTCTAAAAGTTGGAGCGGCTTACACTCTAATATTAGTACTGCGGTTAGAGACATGAAGATATTAGTACTGCGGTTAGAGACGTGAAGTGAGAAAGATCCTGTTCATACGCACAACCTTTTCACGTTGGTTAGTTACTGTCTATTATCGTAAGTACAATACACTCAAGTTGACATGTAATGTCAACTAACGAAAAGTCAAGTTTACATAAAAGATATAAAAGTTTGCTAATATGCTATTTATCTTATCACTATGTCGATGCGAGACGTCTTTAATTAGACAACTAAAAACTTCACGTAAGAGTTGTGAAGTAACGTACTAGGCAAGTTCAGTTATGGATTACTTGTTATTATTACGGGGGAGAGTGGTTACGCTATATACGCTCACTCGTAATTTCAAGTTGTGTCTTTAGTAAAACTAAAAGTTAATAGTTACTGAATGTAAATATGTAATAAATACGCTTCTACTACTAGAAACTCGGAATATCGAATAAAAGTTATATGAGAAACATTATAAAACTGCCCTCCTAAGCAAACGCTCGAAAGTTGCAAGAAAGAAGGCTTTGTGCCACAATAGTACTTTTTATTCGCTATTTAAACCGATGCAAGCCTGACTTTAACCAAGCATAACTGGAGAAGAATCTTAGTCTTAATACGAAAAGTGGCAGTTCTTGGGTCTAAGTAAAGTCAACGTACAGTTAAGTAAAAAAGTGCTGTTTGTTCGTAGTGAAAGTGCAAAGGCAGAGATTTAAGGTCCAAGAGCTGTTCAATATCGGTTGAGCAGTCTCTCCTCCTCTGCTAAGAAGTCGGCAATTTATTAATATTAATCAAAACGAAATTGTTCACCAATTTTTCCAATAAATGATTCGACGTTCTTTCGCATTGACTTTACTAAAGACGCCGTCAGGAATGGCATTTCCGTTTCTCAACCATAAAATGCTTTACAGTTTGAAGCATTCCTTTTTCCACCCTACTCTTATTGACAAAAGTCCAGATGTTTTCAATAGGGTTGAGTCAGGACTGCTGCTTGACAGTCAATAATCTTAGGAACATTTCCCTGAAGAATTAGTTGGGCGACTATTAATTTATAGTGCAAAATATAGAAAAAGTGAACAAAAGATATGTTGCCACTAAATGATTACGAAATGAAAGACAAGTTATGTTAAATTCCTGGAGCCACTAGCTGTGACAGAAACAGCACAGTAACATGCCGTTTGGAAGTAGCAGGGAAATGATTTATCTGTCGGGTATGGGCGTTTATGTTTATTGTGCATTTTATGTGATGCAAAATTGGTATATTTTGTTACGCCTCCTTGCAGAAAATATACGTGAACTTGCATGCATCCTTGTTCGCTTTATGTTTGGGTTTTCTATGCGTTCGCTTATGTTGTAAAACACTCACACTATATTGTATGACTTGCAATGCGATGGAACTTTATGTTCACATTTATTGCTAGATTTCTCAATGTATTAGAGTATGTCTTGTTATGACTACTAAATATAAAATAAAGATACATAGTGAAACTCGATGACTGAGGCTACGATTTCAACTCCTTACCTTTCACAATCATAACGATGCAGTAATACGAGTCAATTTCTAAATAGTTTTGCTGTATACATAGTCAACCTCGTTAATCCGAAGCCAACGGGACCGAGGCTTAAGTTCGGATTAACGCCATCTTCGGATTAAC
>CAJVPI010001154.1:0-15980 GCA_910592345.1 Paraglomus brasilianum
TTATCTATCTAGGATTTAGTGTCACGATCCGGCAAACGGAAGTGCCGTCAGTGTAAAAGCCTAAACGAAAGGTCACTAACTGTCTGTCTGGTTAAACTCTTAGTAGGAGGCGCTACGCTCCATTCGAAGAAAGTTAAATCCTTACGAGTCACGTGTCATTCCGCTCTCCCGTGACATTTGCCTCGACAACGTCATATTCTTACAGTGCAAGATTTCAAAGCTAATATACCACTACTCCAAGAGGTAATTGAGAGCATGGGCTATAAATTCATCTTCTATTCCAAATTCCATCCTGAGTTAAATTTCATTGAGTGCTAAACGATATACATAACAACATTACAATCACACTTGGAACAGTTTAAAGGAAACTCTTCCATCTGCATTTGATTCTATTTCTCTACACAAAAATATATAGGAAGGGCAGAATTTGCCATTAAAAAACATAGGAGTCATAGAACGGGTTTTTTGAATAAAATTAATATTTGATCATTGACATTTTCAGTAATAATTTCCCTCTTGAAACTAGTGGGTAGCATTAGGGGAAGGGGGAGCTGTACAATAATCTCTGATAAGATAAGGTTGGCCTAAGAGATGTTCTTTTCTGGCAGTTATAATAAAAAATGTGCTTGATATAATGATGACAATTATCAATTCATGATATAATGGGTTTATCACAAAAGGTATCAAGAGTGGCTGTGTAATTTGAGTTGGAAGTAAAATTTAATAACTTTTGAGTTTTATTATTGTGGAAATCTTTGAATAAATAGTGACCAAAGTCTTTGATTTTCTGTAATTACTTCTTATTCTTGATCTACATGAACTTCATTCTCTTCAACTGCAGACAAATCAAGTTTTTACCAGCATAAGCTTGCCCACATGCAAACATTGTGTCAATTGATAAGGAGATGTAACCAATCTGGTCATTAAACCAATCTGAGATCTCATTAATATTTAGGTGATGTAATTAAGGAAGGAATTGCAAGATTGATATTAGATTCTTGTATACAAAATTCGGAAATATTTTGTGTATTACGTGCTTCAAAACCTGAGCAAGAAATTAGTATCTTCCTACCCACAATAAAGTAACAACAACAATTATTATATTGCGGAATCGAAGGGAAATAAATTCTATTTAATATTAAACAGGGCTATCTTCGATTTGATATTCGACTAGTCGGGTTCTGTCACTTGTCTCAAACTAATTTAAACAATATTCGTTTTTAATAAATAATTAATAACTCTCGTTCCTCAATTAAGAGTACTAGATCAACGGAAATTTATACAGCTTAAGTGAGTTGTTTTTACAGCTTGAGTGAGCTATTTTTACAACTTGAGTGAGCCGTTTATTAATATCCGGTTAAATAATTAATATTGCAACGATGAAAGAAAGTAAAATTTCGATTTCAAAGGGAATCGTTTATTATTATTCCATGGAGTGGGAATTATTGTTCTAATAGCCTGAACAACATTTTATAATATGAACTAATATTTACAACATTAAAACATGAACATTAAGAACATATAACATATACAACATGAGAATTTGACGATGGGGTAAGGGCCGCTTATATAACCCGCGATTACCAAAAATTGCAACAAAAGGAATCAGTAATCGACATTTTCAAGGACCAATAGATTTTAAATTAACTAGTGGCACCGATGCTCAAAATATGCAACGGATGGTATCGCGTACCACTATACCAAATTAATTGTTGCGGAGGAAGATTTTACCACGTGACTCACTTATCTGATTCATCAGATCGGCTTGCCGTAACGATTAGAGAAATTTTCCAGGGAAGCGCTGAAAATAGAAATTCTCTTTACTACAGCAATTTTTCAAGATATGTGCAACGATGGGGGAAGAGGAGAACATCTCTCCATTCGAACAGTATGTATCACTCGTGATCCATCACTTTATCAGTGAAGCAATGTGGAGACATAGAAGTAGAAGAAGGATTAAAGTTAGATTGCATTGCTTCTTTTATTGCCGCATAGTACCGATGTTTAGCCGAAGCTAATATTTTCGGTAGTATAAAAAATTTCAGCCGAGTCGAGGCGGAAACTGACGGCGTTAAAAAAACAAAAGGATAAGTCACAAAACGAAGGGTTAGATAAAAAAGATAATTTTCCCTATGGATTAGTTATTGGTGGCGGAGTAGTGATTTTTTTGCTGATAATTGCGGTTATTTTTTTCTGGCAAAGAAGCAAAAGAAAGTAAATTAGAGAGAGGAGTGTAATAATGAGTATCGTGATTGGAAACAGATGATATTGAATACGTGTGGGGAGAAGTTGAATTGGAGTCGACGGCATTCTGAAGAGACGGTGATGATGTTTTATTATCAGTCTTGAGAGTAGCCACAGGGCACAAGGCAGACGGCGTGGCAGTATCAAATGATGGTCGCGAATGTTTCACTATGGAGATATCCTATGCACCACAGAAAAAAGACAGGAAAAAAACGGCTGAAGACCTTTACAAGTTACTTCGAGATGATCCATATTACTAAAGGAAAAAGATGTAAACAAGGCTACAAGATACCAAGAGAAGGTTTGTGTGTATATGGCACACAATGTCATGGGTATGCAGTAGACCTGTACGAGATGGATTACATAAAACTTTTCTACGTCGTCCGTAGTATCGGAACTACTGTAATTTGCCGAAGTGATATTAAGAAACTCGCCTTCGTTTTACGAATGATGTGGGCATTTAGAGAAAGGATGAGTGCTGCGAACAAGGTCTGGGACAATTTGGAAAGTAGATATGAAACTCATACACCACAAAGCTCGTCTGATGATGCAAATGATTACACTAAGGCGACACCGAAGAAACGTGTAAAACTTGCTGCTAATATTAAATAATCTTTGTTATAAGCACTAATTATAAAGCTTTGTACATTTTGTTCGTTCCGCATGATCGAATTACATCACTATAATAGTTTTACAAACCTTTTTAATTTCAGCGTAACTGATCTGGGTAGTGAATGTTGATATTATGAACTCATGAAGCAGTCCTGTCCGTATGGCTATAGGTAAAAATAACTGATTAAGACCCACATGTTTACTATTAATACAATATTATATAGCATATTCGTCAAAATTCATTTCATTCATCAGCTTCGCTATCGTTGGTTCCATTGCACTCTTTCATTCTTGCAATTCTCGATCTTCTGAAGTTTGTCAACATCGTTGACTTTTTCCATCGCATTCTTCGCGTTTTCCAATACAGTTCCCTTTTTCTCGTAGTGATGCCAGTAACTTGAGAGGGATGGGCGGTATTGAACTTTGGGTTGACTTGGGGTCGAGATTACCGTAACTGAAATAGAGAACTAAGTATTATGACATATACATGTTTAAAAGTTATAATACATTTTTTGGCAATACTACCATGTAATATCCATTCGAAGTGCTTGAAAGCCTCGATCAAATATAAAAATGGGAAGCGACATTGCGTTTTATTTACCGTCAGTGGATATAAGATTTTAATTGGAAAAGGTGGTACAATATGTAAGTACTGCAGTTAATTTAAAAAGTAGACCATTGACAGTCACATGCAACATGAACAACGCGTAGGGCATTTCTTGCAGAAAATATGCCACAAGTCATGGACTGGCCAGCAATTTTAAACTTTTGGGTCGCGCAACTCGATGTTAGCTTTTTCGGTCCGCAATCGAACGATCAATTAGAATAGTTACACGACGTGATGCATTTTTTCGTCACAGTCGCGCGTGACGAAAATTCCGCCGTCATCATATAAATCTCCCATAATTGACAATGCTTCTCCTAAAAGTTTTTGCCGCCTAAATAATCAAGTCCAGAATCATCCGGATGAGCTGACGATTCAACAGGTAACGAAGACTCGGTATGAGGGAAATTTGTGAAATGATCGCCGCGAAGCGTTATTAATATGTCTGTTTTTCCGTGGCGGTTTGGTTTGGGGATACCTTCTAATTCCGTGCTTGACTGGATTTTTCACCCTGCTGGTTTTTGAGTTTTGTATAGTCTATTTTCTTTTCGTTTTTAGGCAAAGCTGGTAATTCTATCCTTGTTTCTTCTTTTTCTTGATAAATAATATTTCATAATTTCGTGCTTTATCACTGTACTTCTCACAATATTTTCAGGAGCCTAAAAACAACCCTTCCAATTTTAATTTCATTCTTTTCTGGATAACTTACTCAACCCTTGTCAGTTCAAATAGATCTTTCTAAAGTTCTTAAAGTAATACCAGTATATTCTGAACTTTCAGTAATACTGTGAACAGCACTTCAAATTCTCGGTTTCTTTATCTGCTAATTGTTTCTTTAACTTTTCGTTTTCTTCTAATAATTTCTCTATTACTCTGTTTAAGTCCTGATATTATTACGTTTACATGCTTTTTTTATATATATTTTTATCTATTCTGTATTACACTCATTGGCCAAAAGTATTTGCCGAAATTTGCTGAGCAATAGTAAAATATATAAAAAATCTATTTTTTCGAAAATCTCCATCGGCTATATTTACTAAGCAAATAACATTATCTTTGTTCCATTCTGAAGCTAATTAACTATACTTTTCGGAAAAACCTATTATTGAGTTTAAACAACTAATTCTAATTACGTAGTGCTTCGGTAAAGTTGCGATATGTAAGTTACACATATGTAATCATATAAAAAAAGTATGTGCCTACTATTGCCACTTCATTGAACTGCAGCTTTATAAAGATAGTACATTTAAATGTGTTATTATTTTTTCCGAAGAGTACAATTATTTAGCTTCAAATCAATACAAAATTTATTGTTATTTACATAGTAAATATAAACAATACGGATTTCAAAAAAATTAGATTTTTCATATGTTTTACTATTGATCAGCAGATTTCGGCAAGTACTTTTGGCCAGTGAGTGTATATAGGATAGTCCATCATCAGGGACTCAGAACTTAATCTCTATGAGTGGCTAATAAGTTTCTCACCACGGAATACATAATAATAATAAAGGATGAGATGATTGACACGTCCGATACTCTCAAATACTAATACATTGATTTCAGCTGCTTTTAAAGTCTCCATCATCTATAGTCGTCCAGTCCAATACACAACATCTCTCTACGCTAATTGTTGGGTAAGTAAATTGATATTCATTTCTTCTGTTCAATTTTTAGGCGGGAGACTTAAACGTCATCATATACGTTTATTCAAAAATCCTATATTATTCATCTCAGTAATTACCATATAAAATAAAGGGGGATTCTTGAAGATAATTAGAGCGAATGATAGAAACAGTGTAAATTTATTAATGCCACCAGTTCCTATGAGGATAAGATTAATATTAATCTACCTTACCATCGCCTACGACATCCCACCCAGGCTAATAAGGAACCTTCTACCCCTCAAAACAATAACAACAAGCTACAGTCTAATCTGGTTATAATGAACTTTTGTTATAACGAAGATCTGTTTACAATGAAGATTGCCTCCAAACTAATCATTAAATTATTATATCTTTGCTATTAAGAACCAGGTTAGACCGTAGTTTTATTACCATGGTTGAGAAACATAGCGTTCATGTTAGTATGTGACAGATCAGAACTAAAATTTATGTCAGAAGTAAAAGACGGTAATTATATTCGAAACAAAGCAGAGCCAAATGCTAATTGCTCTTGTTGTACCTCAGTTGGGGACCTGGACTGAGACAACTGAGTTCTGGACCGAGTGTCTGGGTTCTGGGCTGAAACAACTGAGTTCTGGACTGAGTGACTGAGTTCTGAACTGAGACAGGTCCCAAACTCGGACACAACACTCTCACTGGAATAAAATATTTGTACAGAATTAGAATGTTTCGCTTCCATCTGAGCTTTTTTTTAAACATATTAACGTATTAACGTATGGCAATATTATGGTTAGGGAGAAAAAAAAATGCTTTAGAATGCATGTTTTAACACAAATGAGATTCATTATCAAAGTAATCGTTTCTTCGTACAATTTATTACCAAGTTGATCGCGTTCTTGCTGTATAGATAACTTTTGGGACTGCGTTAACTCGAACACAGACCTGACGAACTCGGAACACTATACTTTAAGTGATAACTCGTGTCAATGGCAGACGGTATTGATATGAAATATCGAAGTAGAATTGATAATCGTCTCTGCTCATTCTACCGACTGAGAGAGAATATACAATTGGAATTGTTGGTAATTTGCTGCAGGAGATAACTAGAGTGCTCATATGAGTGTCCTGGTCTATTACTATTGTGAAGTACTATTTTCCGAGATTCTACAGAGAATAAACATTCGATGCTACGCAGAGTATGAATTATTCGATTGTGCCTTTGGGAATATTCGACTAGACTCTGATTAATACTGTACGAAACTAGCATGTTTACTAAAGACAAGAGTTAATCAACCAAGCACGTCATGAAGTGATAAAGAGAAGATCCCTCGTATTTTGCACGCAATTATGCCACTTATTATCTACATATGATGTAACAGCGGGTGGTCTACTCGAATAATTCTTTTCGACAATCAAATCTTCAACCTTAATTATAAATCTGCTTTACTTGCAAAACTTGGACATTTGTAATAAAAACATTGAATACGTTTACTAATCTTGCTTTTTATGTTGTCACCCAAAATATTATGAAAACTGGTATGATGATGTAAGACGATAACAAATTAAGCCTGAGCTTTAATATCATATCCCGTTGACATCATTATCAACGTTTCACTCTGAACTATTTACCTACATGCCTGCTGATATCAAAATCAATATAAAACTTCTAATTCTGCTAGAAAAATTCGTAGAAGAGCAAGACTGCCAAGATCGCAGGTCTATTATGACGTGTTCAAAAGTTTTATAGATAAAGTTCAAAGCGATAGTAATCTTGATTTCATTATACTAATTATTTCGTATGACGTAATTATTTAAAACCCTAACCCTAACCATGATATTAACCATAGATATTAGAGGGGTTGACTGCGAGTTTAACTAATTTTAGATCTCTTTACATATTGCGGGGCATGCTTGGAGAGTGCATTGTGCCATTCTGCGAGTTTTTTCGATGTGTGATTAAATTTTTCAAAAAACCACCGGTGTAGGTCTTCCTTCACTAAGAAAAAAATTTTAATTTGTGTGGAGAAGAAGATATAGGACGTGCGCAATGAGAAAACTATTATAAAGTCGCGTTGGTATCTCGCAGTTACACACATCTTTTTTCCCGAAAACGGCAAAATACGCAAACTAGTTGCGGCTATATCCGACTACATATAAATAGTCGACCATATTAATATTGCTTTTCGAAATGCACACAAGTTTATTGAAATTTCAGTGAGACATAAGTAGGCTCTGTTGACGTTGACTCGGAGAGTTTATAAGGCTTATTATTATTTGTAACCAGATTCTCAGTGGAATTGAGGTTAACCCATAACTCTCTGTTATATTGTGAGCGCGCGTATAGAAATACAAGTTTTTCTTTTGAAACTTTGTATTGATTTTAACGTTTATCCTCTGAATACTCTAGCAAAAGAACCTATAACGTAAGGGTTGGTAAAAACCTGATGTTACTGCGCCTGCCTTGACTTGCGTTATAAAAGACAATGCATTGACATATTATTCTGAAGAACCGAGGTTATCCCATAATTATTGAGGTTGTGGTTCATGATAAGTCGCCAAAAGAGTGTGTACTGTGCGCTTAATCCCTTGCTGATTCAGTCCAGCTTCCGCTTTCAATCTATCATCATATCTCAGGTTTGGGTTATTTTTTTTATAGGCAATTTTTTTTTTTATTTTTTGCACTTGAAACCAAAATTTACAATAGCGTATGCTTTTAAACTCACATTTGGTGATATTCGACGCGCCTTTCGAGAAATTGATATCTTATTTCCTAGTGAATGAGTCTGATTCTTTAATAATTTGTAGATGGATGATTGGATTCATTCTTGATTGCAAATGAAAACATGATTATGAAATTATTACTAACATATCCCTTCCACGATATATAGCGCGCGTTTCATTGTCTTTGGATCTTATCGCTATCAGTAGCAGATACTAGCAAAATAATAAGCCTTGTTACAGCAATTACCATCATTTCTTCTAATATTGCTCAACTTATTACACATAATGTGGGGGTTACAATGTTTTGATTACGCGTATTCTTAAGTTTGATCGTGAAAGGATCAAAAATTCAAAGGTTGAATCCTTGAGCTTGACGAATAGTCTTTACTATAATATTTCTTATCTCATTGTCCGTCGGAACGAATTTGATATTAGGAAGCCGGCCATCATTTATTTTGTTCTAGCATACCCCAAATTTTTTGAATACATTGCTGTTATAATTAGAATAGCATCATTCATTTATTATTACATTAAGTGAAGTTTTCTTACTATTGGTTATTAACCTGTCGTTCTATTAAGATAATTAATTAAAGTAGGTATATATACAACTGAATCTAAAGCAAAATTGCTATTATTACAACATTAGATTAGTGTACTCGATCTCTTGTGATGTAAATCTTCTGTCGTAATGTTCTTAATTGACTTCGAAAGTCCCAAAGTTAACGTCATAGATATTAGTAATTGTCTTCTGTCCAATATGCGTATCCTTACTACTAACGAATTGAGACATATAATAAGCAAGGTCGTTTCTGGAACGGTCCTTTACTTGTTCAATGTTCAGCGAGAATTCTTCTCCATCCGAGTCGTCAAATGAAGTAGATGAAGATGATGAGGTCAATGGAGAAGGCGGCGATATCAAATCCTCAAGGAACAAACAATCCTCATCAACGACATCGTCGTGCTTCTTCTCATGTCCGGATGAGTATTGATCAAAACTCTTCTCACAATCTTCTAATCTTAAAAACCCAAGTCCGGATGTTACTGAAGCGCCCCCACTAGTGAAACGATCAACCACTAAGGAGAAATAATCATTATCTTCCTCCTCGCTATCACGCCAGACCTCGCGACCAGTAATCTCGTTCGGAGTTGGTTGGATGAATTTCCCCAACTCAGAATCTACTCTTTGTAACATGAAGTTCTCATCCTTCTTAGATTCGACAAGGGGGTGAGGAGCAGACAAGAACATGGACCCAAGAGAACTGAATCGTCTCTTTGTCAAAGTTGTGAGCAATTCTTGATTCATACTTAAATAATATTAATATTATGATTAGACAAGACGAAGGACTTGGTATGGGAAGCGATGCTGCACACAATGTCTTTACGATGAGTAGGTAGAAGGGAAAATAGAAGCTTTTTGAGAGATAGTAAAAGGGGCAAGCATATTTTAATTGTCCAGAGTAAATTGTGTATGGTATTACCATTACCCCATTAGGTATCGAAGATATATTCGAAAGCGCCCCAAAAACTGGACCCGAGTTTCCCGAATTAATTTCGGCCTTAGTATTAACCATTTATTGTAGCCATTGGGCAGCCCGAGTGACAATGTTGCACATAAAGAGTAATAATAATGAATATGGGTCCATTCTATCAACATTCCACATGTTTCCTTGGCTATGCGGTTGACCGTCATACCACGTTACAGATATGTGCGATAAAAGTAAATAAGAAAATTCGTTGGGGGAGCTTTCAGTTCTATTTTTGATTACGGCATTGTTTGTGAACTTTAATTATTTTGTTACACTAATTAACATTTAATATTACGATCATTATCTTGATACATCTGCTAATTAGAGCTGGATAATGAGAATGAGTAATTCAATAGGCCGAAGTCAAAGAACGTATCAAATAGTAAGTGCGTACATCAGTAGATGGTGTCATCCTGTGATACTAGATTCATCAAAGTCAAAAGTTAGGTGATGCGGATCGTTTTTCCATTTTGCATGTAGTTTTTATTTTTGTGAAGGAATGGTTAAAAAAACGGATCAATCTCTTTCTACTGCGCTACCAAGGATAATACTTCTGTCTTTGAACAATCATGCTTTTATTTATTTATTGCATACAATGTTCATATGATAATAACTCGAGCTTTAGCATGCTTGGAAATAAAGTCTTACACTATTTATAACTAATAACTAATAACAACCAACACAAATGACATGCTTTAAGCAATAGTAATAATATAAAGTTCGTCAATATTTGTCATCCTAAATTTGAGATGGACTAATACGTGGGGGGTTCAAAAAGGTTTGAAACAGTGCAATTATCTCAGCAACCTCTGATTACATTCGCTTGGTAAAATAACCATATTAAAGCTTAAGTTACACTCAATTAATAAAAACGGTTGATTAGTTTTAGTTTGACGGTTATCGAGAAAAAAATCTTTGAAACTTGTCTATTAACAACGATGGAAAATTTTACTCGCGAAAACAAAGATGATAATCTTGGGCGTGCCGGCAGAATGGTAAATGGGCCGACGACGATCACAAAGGGCTAATCACTGTAAAGCACTATTCAAACATACTATTTACCGCTAGATTGAAGCATTCAAAGCCGGACAATCGAGCATCGAAGGTGCACACCCGTTCTGGATATCTCCGCAAAGCCGTTACACTTTCGAACATTAATAATATTGAAGATCTTATTAATAATGACCCCCATATTAGCATTGAAAATATTCAGAAAATCATGCCTATCTCAACTGGAAGTCATTTTGCATTATAAAATTTTGCCAAGAAAGCATGTGTTAAATAGGTCCTCTCACGTGCCTACAGTGCGGGCATCACACAAATCAAATCATCACTAAGTACCCTTGGGAAGAACGATTCATACTGCTTCCCTACCATCTTTATAGTTCTAATCTGGTTCTGTGCGACTATTTTTTTATTTTCAAAAATTAAAAAAGGACTTGGTGGAAAGTGTTTTGGGAGGATTCAAGAGCTTTTCTATACTATAAAATTAATAATAATAACCAATAGCATAGCGCAAAAAGGGTATTCTGATACTGAGTGCTTTCAGAGTTGGCATAGAATTGTATAGAGGTTAAATGTGACTATTTTAAAGAAATGGAATAGTTAAATCAATATTTATCATGTAAAAAAAATTTTTTGTCTTGTGTCAAAACTTCTCACTGTAAATGTAAAAGCAATGAATGTCTCCTCTCCATACTTTGGAGACAATAGTAGTAGAGTGTCTCAAAAAAGCTGTTCTGTCGGACATATTAAATGTAAAAAGTAGTAAATGCAGTAGAAAATGGGTTACTGAATAACAATTGATGTTAAATTGTCTTGTGATGTTTTTCTATTAAAAATATGTGCTATAATCATCAAATGAGGCAGACTGCAACAAAACCAGACAAAGTGAACATTTGACTGCATGAGCTAAAGATGGTTGATGTGGCTAAATAATAATACAATCTACACAAAAAGAACGAAAAAAATCAATTAGAAAAGTGCAAAAACCTCGATACTTACTCTTTAGTATTTTCTTCGCTATTGTTTTGAGATTTCAGTAATTGTATTGACATGTTAATGTTCTATGTGTATCCTGTTTTCCGTTGCTATTGCTTGTTAAGCTACACAAATATTTGAGAAAATGATTTTGCACGTTAGGTTTTCTTCCATCTCTCAGAATCTTTCAAAGTTCTTTTGCACTTTGACATTATCCTTGGGACTAATAATTACGCATCAACAACAACTCCAAAAAATGTTGGGGCATGTCATGTGACTATTGACCTTATTTTTTTTATATAGATTGATATCAAATACCGTTTTCAGCCAGTTAGAGGCTTTGCAATTCTGTTGCTAGGATATGGAAATCGATTCTAGAGGACGAATTCTTGAAATTTGATTTGTTATTGTAAGGATGACTATTACAGCACATTTTTAAAATCAATAATATACCAAAATTCTCGAGTAGTATCTAGAAAGTTTATAATAATACATGTCTTAGCATTCTCACGAAATAGTTTTAATATTAAAATACTTTTCCAAGTTTCGGTACGCTTTGATAAATGCCACAAACACAGCGACAAAAACTGCAAATAAAAATATATCGAGAATATTGAGTTGCATCTTGTAGTTATTGATTTTGCGGTTGATAAATCGGCTAATCATATTGATTTATTAAGTGAACGTTTTGGCCACGCCGGCTCCACTTGTAATGATTTTTCTTACCCAAATCTCCAGCAGCTTTGTCTATTTTTATACATCAAAACTTGTCGTTAGCGAACTATGGCATTGACTCTTTGGATTTCGTTCTAAATCGAGGTAATGACTTACCAGCATAACGGGTTCATACAACTGTAACAAATGATAACTGCGATTTTAGATTTATTGATTTACACTATACATAGGCACTCTCGATAAGTCGGACTCGTTGGGGCGGAGACTTATCAAATTTCATAAATTTTTAAATAAAAAATCACCCCTTTTATTAATAAGCAATCTTTTCCAATTTTGATGTTTTAGGTCATTCATTCTGAGATTGCTGTCCACTTTTATATTGATGCTATCCAAAACAACCGTATTGCTTATGGTTTCTTCTCCCTCTTCTCTTTCTTCTTCTTCTTCCAGTACTTCTTGTACTGCAGCAAAATGACGAAAACGACGAAGCAAAATTATTGGATAATTAATTGTATTGTATTTACTAAAACGGTAAAGATTGTCTCTCAAAAATCACGTGGTCAGACTTATCGAGTCATTTCGATTGAAAGGTTGTCCGATCTACAGGTTTATCGCGATTTTATATGTGTTCCGACTTATCGAATTTTTTAAATGGTCAAAAAGGAGCGAACATTTGTCCGGGTTGAGCCAAATCCGGCGTTTACTCTCGAAGTAAATTATCGGCGATCACAATAGGTTATTAATAGCCTGATCTACATTTACATAGACGATCCTGCCTCTGTCTGTCTGCGGAGCGCTAAGCGCATAATGATAAGATTGTCTATAAATTTGTGCTTTCCTTATATAAGCGAATGGCTCGTAGGATTGAAATATTTGTCAAGCCGTTTAGCGTTTACCTGGATTCTAATTAATCAAACCTTACGTAACCATTTGTCACACACAGACTAAGACTTTCCCCCAAGTGTTTGTTGTCCTATTCGATCACCATCTTAATCAAATTTCGCATAAAGAATTAGCCTTTCAATTTGTTTGTGACAGCCGAAAGCGTAAAAATGACGCATGTTACAATACCAAACTTTGGCCGCGAAGTTCGACTATATTAAAAACATGTCACAATGCTGTCATTTCATATTGCATACAACTTACGAAGTGCCCATAATAATAAGCCAAAATGCATAAAATTTAAACAATATGTGCATTATTATATCATTTGTTTAACATGAAACTGAAGTTGAACTTAGAATGTAATTACTGTTTTCCTTTAAAGCAAAACATTAATTTATCTTCATTCAACAATCTTAGTTGTATCTAACGAAGTTAAACTCATTTGCATATCGTCGTCATTCAAACGACACCTGATTAAAATATTGCGCAATGCCGAATAAACGGAAAACAAAATCTTTGTTTTTGGCAAAGAAAAATGTATTTACAACGTCACAGATTTGCTTTATTTCTTTTTTAAATTAAACAAAAACTACGTATATATTTAGTAACGACATCTATTCATAACTTTATCCTTACATTCACAAACAAGAAAAGATATAAAACGAGAAACCAGTTCAAATCTTGTCTATATTTTCCTCGCTTTTTATTAATTAAATTTATTTCTCTACAATGCCTGCCTCCATTTCCGTAATCGCGTATATTGCTCAACAAACAATAGAATTAATAAATGAATACACTATACAAAAAGGTCTCGCTTCTTGAAAATCATATACAAGCAATACGATTTACTTACTTTGTACAAACAAGAAGAAGTGGAAGAATCTGAAAAAAGCGATTCTTCAATCGGTAATGCACTGCAGTTAGAACCCGTTTACTACAGTCAAACCTCGGAAAACCGATACCACTTAAAACCGATAACTCGCAAAACCGATACTTTTTTTCAATTCCCGTGCAATTTATATATGATAAACCCCTCGTAAAACATATTAATATAGACCTCGCAAACCCGATAACCGATTTTTTTTTGGCGATAGTCATAATAGAACCCGATATAATGTAGTACAAATTACGTGACCTGATTCTTGCAATTTCATTGGTCAACCAATGAAAGATTTCGCATTAGCCAATAATAACAAGAAGCAAAACCTTGATACCTCGCAAAACCGATAGAAAATGGTGAGGACAGCCACATCGGTTTTCCGAGGTTTGACTGTACATGGAAAATTTACCTATTTAATCAACGAAGATGATAATCATTTCTCATGTCAAATTGCCTAAAAAGCCTCCGTGAGATTGCTAATAAAAGTTTGGATAATTCCACGACTTATTGGCAAAACCATTAGTTCCCCTTCCGTAACAACAATGGGCGTTTGCATGTATCTGTAACAGAATATCTCAGAAAAGGTGAAAGACCAATCAACGAAATTGTTATAACGCATCCATCCAATGGAAGACTGGCAAAATCTATAACAGCGGCACAAAAAAATGCCACCGTCAGGGGTTTTGTTTCCGTATGGTGCCCTTCGGCTGACTGGTGATTTTGTACCCTCGGTTTTAACGGTTGCTGACCAAAGATTGTTAATTATATTATTGTCCCCAAATTTTGTTCCTATGAAGAAAAGTCAAGAGCATCACAATATAAGCTTTTTCGTGAATGCCTGTGAACTGACAATGACGAATAGTAAAAAAACGACAATACACGGCAAAGATGTCATCAACAATAATCGCTGATGAGACAACACTAATGATGTCAAGATTCTCCTAGCCCCAAAAGGCGTCGAAAAAAATAGTTTGTTTCTTTGCTAGTATTTTATTTTATTTCCTTAATATTAATGTTATTTTACCGTTTAAAAAAGTAAAACTCGAAGTATATAGTCAACTGCCGATAATTCGACCTTCTTTATTTAATATCTCACATAATGATCTGATTCATTCAGACAAAGTGCGTACCGTTACTAGTAATGGTTAATAAAAGAAAACTGCATTCATTGTTTCATTCTGTCAACTTACATAGTAAAGCTTGTAAGGAAACTTGTGTTGCAATATTATGCATCAATTATCACAACAGATATTCCCAATATCAAGGTTATTCAAATTATTCTGTACAATATTGAGGTAGAGCTCAACATCAGAGCAGCACACCTTCTTTCTAAAATTTTTAGCCCCAACCCACCTTTCTGGGCCAGGGCAATGAACCACACAACTCTGCAAGAACTAAGAGTTTCCCTGTCTCATCTAATTTTCAACCAGAAATCAACTCATAACAAATCTGAACCCAGGCTGTCCAGCCTCAAAGCTCGTAAAATAGTTGAAGCCAAACAACCTCCTGGTACTATATCTCTCCTTCTGACTCTATCTGAACTGAGAACTATCCTCCTTCCCCCTCACCCCTTTCAATATCTCTGTTTCAATATGAAGCACATGGTACCTTCTCCTGGGAACAAGTCTTCCACAAAGACTGACCCAGAAAAATCACTGACCTCTGGTGGAAAGTTGCTCACCTTCATCTCCCAGTGGGGATTAGTGTCCTCAGTGGGATAATTATAGTCTAATTAGACTATAATTATCCCACTTAGTCCGGACTATAACCATCCCAATGGGAATTAGCACTTAAATCAGTTAAAATAGGGTTATTTTTGACGAAATTAGCGCTTAAATCAGTTAAAATAGGGTTATTTTTGATGGAATTAGCGCCTAAATCAGTTAAAATTTATTAAGGATTATAACCATCCCAAGACGATGAGTTTGCATTTGCATCATCATTCGAGTGACGACAAGACGCGTTTGCATCGTCATTTGCTGAGGAAGTCAGCTGAGGGTGTTAGCTGAAAAAGTCAGCCGCTACTTAGTGATGACTTGCGGGGCAAGGAGACTTCGTCTCTGTATTTGCATTTACAGGGGTTGGCTTGCTGTGGAGATAGTTGAAAAAAAATATTGTTATCTGACTAAGTGACGATGAGGTTGCATTTGCATCGTCGTTCGAGTGGTGCAATCAGAGTGAGTAATGTGATTGGCCGGGATAATGGTTCACAGCTCCACTGCGACAATT
>CAJVPI010001155.1:0-15973 GCA_910592345.1 Paraglomus brasilianum
GAGGAAGAAGATGGAGCAGATGCTGAATAAGTTTTCGGATGCGTGCCAATAATTGGGGAAATGAATTGGTTTTATTTAGACTCTTTTACAGACATTTGCAGATTTTATCTGTATGATGTCGAGCTAGTTTACACCTGGGAGAGCGATGGTGCACTAGCCTTGGGATTTAGTGCTCTTCCTACTTCAAATTAAATATTAACGACAATTAGTGACCTTTAACTAGGTTTTATACTCACGATCTGTATATTATCAGTCTTGTATACGCTGTCCCTGAATTATTGCTTTGAGTATCACATCACATCGATTTCTCTGATGGGATTAATCTACACTAACGTTAAATTAAACAAAAGTACTAAATAGAATTGATTGGCAAGTGTTAATCCATATTCGCCGATGACGGGAAAAGCGGTTTACACTTCGCCAACGACGCCAAGTGTCTCTTATCAGGGAATAAACGAAATAATAATATTCATAATTGAATCGGATTTTTATTAGAATAAAGAACTATCCTAATAGCAACATCTTGCTGAAGATATGATCTGTATTGAAGATTCCGATCTGAAAGATGATTTTTAGCTATCGACTACAACTCGTATTTATCGTTGAAATTTTTTATATATTAGGCTACCTAATTTAGTAAATGCTGTCCTAGCTGTGCTGATCTGCACTGCGCAAATTCTTGTCGAGTGTGTCACTTGGTACCACTGAATTTAATGTAATTATGTGTTATTTAGCTAATTATTGTCTAATAATAATAGGAAACAATTGCACTCATGTCATTGCTTGTTTTGTCAATATCACAATTAACGCAAAGAAATAAGATCTTCCGATGTAATTGTATGGGTTTACTTACAACAGCGAAAGAACAATTTAAAACAATTATTAGACCGCATGAAATATGAACATTGATCCACGTCTGCTTACAACTCTATTATCCGAGCGCATTGCGATACAAATGATTTGGCTGCGTGTATATTATATTTAAACCTCATGCACAAAACCAAATACAATTCGATAAAAACACTTTTAATATTGTAATTTTATCTTTTCGCGAGCATAACAAATTATACGATATTTGGTGACAATATCGTCCGAATCAGCAGTTCCTCACTTCCGTTAGCGAAAGTGAGGCTAGCTATAGTTAATCGCATTATTAGATACATCCGGGAAGCAAAACTGAAACCCGGCGTTAATTGTCTATTACAGTATTATGCAAAGAGCTTTACTAGAAAAATATACCAGGCGATGCTAAGCGACAATATTAAACCAAACGTGGTTACGTATACGGTGTTGATTGACGCAAAATCAGGTCATCTCGAAACGGGGTTGAAGGTATTCAGGAGCATGCATTGCGTTGGTATTTTCCCGAACGAGTTTACCTATTGCACAATCATGGATGCCTATTGTAACAAATCGCAGATAAACGAGTTGCCTTGGATTTTTTCGACGAGATGCAAAGAAAAGGCATAAAACCAGACACTGCAGTTGTCAATTATCTCACGGATGGTTATAATCGATTGATACCATGTTGTTTTTGTACAAAAAGATGAAGAGTCTTTGATCCATTGCGGGGGAAAAGTTGACGGGCGATGACACGTGAAATACCAATCCCATTGTTGTATTATCGTTGTATTATTATTATTGTTGTTATAACGTTTTAATAAGACATATAACGGCCTATTATCTTCTCGTTGTTATTATTACCGTTGTTACAAATTCTCAAATTATATGTAACTTTGTCGGCCCAGCGTTGTTACGTAATAATTAACATTCTCGCTGTTACTATGATCGATGTTTAACAATTTTAAACCCATTTGTAACTTTCATTCTTCACCATCTTTATTATATAATTATAGCATTGTATACCATTTGTAACTTTTGTTCTGCGTCATCCTTATTATATAATTATTTCCTATTACAGTGTCGAAGGCAAATGTACGGAGGCAGACTATTTTGAAAACAGAAAATTTATAGTCCCATGCAATAGGCTTAGAGTTGTGCTTACATCACATGAAATTTACCGCAAAAGTGTCCAGAGTGTGTAAAAGTTTATTTTAAACAAGATCTCAACTGAGTTGGATAATAAACGTGAAATTCGTGAAATACTAAACAACATCCGAACGCGAACGAGTGTAGCAACTATAATAAGAAGTACAACCTTGCTATGGATCGCTCAACTGTTAAGACACTACTTTGAAAATTAGTTTAAACAATTTATTGCTATCGTATTCATTAAAGAGGAGAAAAATTAAAGTCAGTGTACAATATGTCAAAAGCGGGAGTTGATTACTGATTATTTTATCAACAGTTTTTACTCTTATGATTGTAACGAACAACATCATCCAGACGATACTAATATTAGTAACAGCGAGAGATTCTTCTCAACGATAAATCACACTTGCTAGTAACATTGAAAGTACTAAAGATAGAACCCATCAGGAATCAGATCTCACTAACACCGTTAGTCAATTAAAGCAAAACAAAAATCGATCGATATCAGAACTGATAAAACGTCCTTAATGAATATTGTAAAGAATTAATCTGTACAAAGAAATTATACTAACAACTCGTCGCAAGCGGGAATCTGATATGGCACAACTTGAACGGAAGTCTTTATGAAGACATTGAATTCTTGATCAGCGATAACAGCCAGTCTTCTTTAGAGAACGTACAACATACGCCGCGGAAATGGCTATTTTATGAATTCGTCAGACAGAAGAACTGACCATAAAAGCTCAGGAGATAAATTAGAAGCACAGCTGATAAATTCTACTGATTTAGCAAAGAAAGCTGCTCGACCAGGCATATATATTGAAGTTTTCCACAGTAATAGCTTCTTTATGTAGGCCAAATCACCAAATAAGAAGCAATTGCACAGAACGCTCCTTGAACGGAGAAGTTTTTTGTTCAGATAATATGTAAAGATTAAAAAATGTCCAATAAAAATGTATATGAAAAACTTTAGAAGCGTATAGAAAATTCTAACCATGTTTCTATAACATACAAAGAGCGATTAAGTCATATGTAACTAAATTGCTATTAAAATAATGCCTCGAATTGTTTGAGACATGTAGTGTCGTTATGTTTACGAAATGACGGTTCTCAATGCTGCGAAGTTCTTCTATGGTTAAAACCTTCTGGTATGATATATTTATGGCCGTATTTGTGTAGAGTCAAGCATTTGAGACGAGAAAATGACCCTAAATGAAATCCTTATTGCGTAATTATCGTATATTACGTTCACAACCGCGCGCCACGTGTGACCAACCCACCTCTGTATTACATCTCCCGCCAGTTAAAATTCAAACTTGGACGTTTATTGCTGATACTGTGAGATGACGAATTTTTTTTTTTTTGCTGCCCCTACTACTCCAATTCCTAAGTATATGGCATCTTACAAACAGCTTCAGCCTAAAATAAATTTTTATTTTTTATTTTCTTCCCCTTTATACTTCTTTTTATCCGCTCCTTTTTTCTCGTTTTTTTTTTTTCTCTTTTACCTTGTTCTATTTCGTTTTCTCTTCGTTTGGCTTGCAGATCAGGTCAAACGCTCTTTACAAATACCCTTAGTGTTTGGCTCGCTCTGTCTCTGAAAAGTCGTCGGGTTAAAACACTCCCCTATAAATAACCACCCTCTGCTTTGGCCTGTAATCCAGGTCAAGTAGCCCCTAACGATTCTTATGGGCTTGTGCCGTCCCTGAAAAGTCGCGGGTCCATTCTTTCTTTTTTGATTACTGAGACCAGGATGGCCTGATAACAATCCTGCACAACAAAGATGAACTGTTGTTCTAACGTCGCGTCGTTGAAACTCTTTTTTATAGAATGGGGGTTTTGAATGCGGAGTTAAGAATTTCGGTTGAGTTGATGCTGGTCGATACATAAGATATATAATAAAGATAGAATCGGTAATTATCATAGAGGGAAAATTATAAAACCACCATCATGAATATGAATGTTGAGATCCCAACTTCATCCAAAAACTACTTGTTGTACGCACATGTTAACAATTTTATTATTAAATGTATCCAATAAAAATAAGAGTAATGATGTGTGTCAGTAGTCAACGACATTACATGCAGCAACTCGTTCTTCACACTATAACATAAACTTATTTGTCGATAATGGTCGTTCAGAGTAATATATCCATATGTATTATTGTTTTTACTTTGATTTTCGGAAGATGCTTTATAACAATATTAATCATCGAACCCTGAAACCCTCTCCACTTCGCTCTAGTTACCCATAACATATTGTGCAAAAAAAAAAGTGATGGGTGTATTCTATCATTGGATAGCTGGAAACAATGCATTTTTAGAATAATATTATATTGACTCCAACAGATGGATATACTTTGTCTTTAATTCTTCGAAACCGATTCCTTATATGCAAACATTCGTTTGATATATGAGGAATTCAAAACACAACTACGAATATCTTTTCTTGATCTCAAAATACCGAAATACAAAGTGATGCTACTGTCGTTCCAACCTATGCATCAAAAATAATGGTGCGAACAATTGTAATATAATAGTATTCAAATTAGTGCAATGTTTATCATGAAACTAGGAGCCTAGTCGCTGATGTTCCGCGTCAGCGAAAGCTTTTAGGATTCATCGCAGGTTAGTTATTAAACTTTTTATAAGAGTATTTCATTATATGATGATATTATGTGGTCCACTATCAAAGCAACATACCGAAGGCTGGAAGGTATTACATGTATTAGAGTCATTTGTTACGTAGTGTAGAAAATAGAGCATTGCGTGATGTCCGCACAAAAATGATAACTTTGCACATGATAGTATATGCATTTTTTACGATGTGATTTTTATTATTGAAAACCAATCCATTTCTTTTAAAGACGCTAGGTTGTTAGACGAATAAAGAAAGCCTCTAAATTGAAGATAATGCGATTAAGCTAAGTGAGAAACTACAATCCCCTATATCAAATATTACGGAGCTATCTTGGAAAGATCAGATCTATTGGCCAGCCAGGTCATCAGCGACGAATCGGAACTTTCAAGAAGGTTACGAGAAAATTTAAGAAAAGCATTAGCGTAAAGAATTATGTGCATATCCGGTTACGTTGATTTTGTTAACACGATTAATGATGTATAATCTAATAGAAACTTTTTCGTAAAATGATAGGCTGAACAGACAATTGAAAGGCTTTAAATTACTTCCGATGAACCATCACCTCAATTACGTACGTAACAGCCGGAGCGGTAATTCAGAATGCAAACGTTAACTATTAACAACGAAAAAAAAAATTCGACGAGATACACAATGCAACGGTTCAAGAAATATACAGAGTGATTTCAAAACTTTGGTCCAAGCTTTAGAATCAGATTCTGTTTGAGTCTTCAATACAATCAAGTTACAGCACTGGTGGAAATAATATAATTAACAGTTACAATCGGACTTAGAAGGAATCGAAAGAAGATGCGTCATCAAAGAAATGTTTAATGTCGGGAAATATATTTGGAATACTAGCCGGCATTCGATTCCCTCTATGTCAGCATCGCATCTAATATTAATGTACCACCACTATCGTACAACCTGTTTGTGACCAGCGTTGCCGTGCAACCCGTCGATCCTCATTTAAGTTTTCGGAGTTTGTTTTTCATAATTCGAATCTCGGGTATGAATCTCCATGTTAGCGCGCCATCGATTAAGACAATATACATAAAATATCATTTTGTAAATAGGAAGAGAATGTGAGAAATGCTAAACCCACGGTTATGCATCTTTATTCATTAATTTTTATAAATTTTTAATCAAGCTCGGATCTACTTGCCAAAAAGAGCTTTGATTTTTCTTCCTCAACTTTCTGATTCTGACAATCATGCCTTTAACGAAATATTGAAAATACTCCAGGTAAAAGAGAAAAATGTTTCTGAATGTGCGATGCCTATAAATCATGGTTAAAAAAGCGTGTTGCGTTGAAAAGGTGAGAGAATGATCGTATCGACAAGACTGCTTAATGTGCGTCTCTCTCATCTAGATGTAGATGTTCATATAAAACTGGATCTGAGCATGCGAGTAAAATACGATGATTACTACCAATTATTACATACTGCTGGAAACAATACCTTTAAGATGGCGATTTCGTATAAGTAAACATGTAAATTGTTGACGGATGTGAATAGTACAAAATTAACTCTTGCGTCTGATTTTGTGAAGGATTGCTACAATGACATGGGAGCGACTAGATCGTATGGAAAAACATGGCTGAGAATACATAAAGACTTAATCTTATCTAAATGCTGGTAATCATCACACCTCCAATGATACTTCCTGGACGGCACGGTTGGTAATATTCTTGCGAATTCGTGTCAGATACCAGCAATATTATATAACGAGGCACATGCTCTTAAAATTGCAGGTAGTGAATTGGTCGTAAAACATCTTGTATTGTCAATTTCAGTGCTTTTCATTTCGGAATTGCGAACGTCCTGATGAAAGCTCCTGATACAGTATACTAATATTTGTAGAGCTGGGGGCGAAGAATTTACCAATGCCAGCTATAATGATAGGCATATAGAGAAAGAAGCAGTCAGCGATTATCTCTTTGGTGTTGCAGATAAGAAAGCGTATGCAAATACACTCAACTGTACTTGGTCCAAGTACGAACGTCTTCGCCAAAGATCCTAATATCAATATGGGATCTACATGGACAGGTCCCAACGAACAAATACGAACATACTTTGCAAATCAGCAATTCATGTCACCTCTATTCACCAATCCTATTCACAAATGCTAGGAAAACAATCCTTCAGTAGTTACATTGGGTTTTTGCCATAAAGTCTTCTCCATGTGTCTTGAACATGTTTTTTATAAAATTTGTGATTTTTACGAAAAGGACGCAAAGATCTTTGTAAGATGAGAATCGATTTATCCATAGCAAGAGTTGATGGCTTTGTTTAAGTTTGATCATATATGCAAAAATAGAATTCTAGATACCCTCGTTCTTGACATTTATCATCAACGAGTGATTAAACGGCTTGTGAAGCTCACGTTTTAGAGTGAAGAAATTATGGGGTGTGCTCCCTCGATGCTTTTCACTGATACAGGTCATCCAGTGATGGATTTGGTCTTTGCTCATCCGGGTTGATCTTCCCGTAGAAATTGCTCATGTACAATTTGACGACGAAAGGAGTCTGTAAAGCGCCATACACCAAAGCAAAGCTGTTAAATTTGCTTTCTTGCAAGTATGTTTACATGCATTCGCAAGGATATATCGTATCGAATACAGTATCAGTGTCTTTACTTTTTGAAATCGTAATCTTATGATACAAATTGCCTTCGTTGGGACTATGAATCATCTTCCAGGTATTGTCATTCCTAGTAATCATGATACATTATTTCATATAACTCTTTACTTTAGCCAGCACGATCCCTAATTTTTAATACCAAAGCTATTTGGGATTCGACGCATATGGTTCCGGTACTCTTCCCTAGCCATCTTCGAAAAATTATATTATATGGGAGCGAGAAGATTAAGTTGGGAACTAACGGAATGAGTAAACAGAATCCAGTCTAAAATACAAACGATAGCGTTTTAACATTACCATACTCGCATTATAACAACACTTTTGTGACTGAAACAACTGACATCCATGGTCGTTCCGGAAGGGCGTTTTCATAAGTGCGACCCTTGAGGTACTGTATAGTCGTGGAACAAATGGTAATGTATAATGATAGAAGTAGATGTTTTGTACTACGATGTAAGCAGGTGTTTATCTTGAATTTCACAGAAGAAAAAAGATAAGGGGAACGTCAAATTGGTTGTACACAACTTAAAAGCTGTAACACATATACAAGGGAGATCTCTGATTATCTTCGAATCATTCACGATTCACTAACTTTATTTCGAAGTTATCCTTTTTTGGTAGTTAATATGTATTGCCTGTGAAACTGAATTATACGATACGGACCCAATGGTGAGCTTGTGTGACATCGCAGAGGTATATATAACATACCAAATATTCTCTATAATAATAAATGTCTACTCACCATACTCACTTTGTTCCCAATATGACGGGCGTTAATAACCAAACAAATTACGGAAGTTATACGTACGGTATTCCATTAGATCAAATGTATGTTGTGGACTCTAATTATACAAACAGTCCTCCATTGGATGACGTGCATAGTATGGACTCGAATTATGCAAACAGTCTTCCGTTGGTTGGTGGCGAGTTCAGTAACAACTATTCCTATCCGCTCTTCCAAGCGTCTACTCAGCCTACCAATCAAGCTGCTTTTCTTTGGGATGCCAATAATAACATGTACACGGGGGGAAATGAACAGTTGAATGCCACGCCTTATGAATACGTCGAAAGCAATGAAAACCAAGTCAACAATTTATATTATCCTCCCCCCAATTCATTAGTTCAAGCATCGTCTATTTCTGCTCTTTCCAACAATTCTGGCATGATAACGAACGCTACAAATCATGGATGCATAGTAATTGTCATGAAGGCAGATGCTAACCTGGAAAGATTACTGTCCATTATTCAATTATGTGGGAGGGTGGAAAGATTATACGATTGTCCTTCGTTTTTTATATATCAGATTTCCTGGTATTGGTAAATTTGTTATTATTGTTATTCTAGTTATGTCGATTTAGGATTTTTTTCATATGTTACTATCGACTTACTTAAACGCAGAAATAATGGTTACACTTGTAGTTTATTTTTGTAAAGTAATTTTGTTTTTTATTTTTGGGGATAAACAAATTTTGTAGTCATTACATCTACTGTCAATATCATCTGCGTAGACACAATATTGGAGGGTAGAAAGATTATACGATTGTCCTTTGTTTTTGTATATCGAATTTTCTGGTATTGGTAATTTATTATTATTTAGTTATGTCGTATTCGGATATATTTTTATAGTTATCGGGCGCACTTTAACACAGAAATAAACTATTTTCCTAGTCATTATATCTGCTGCTAATATCACCTGCGTAGACACAATATTGGAGGGTTATATATCGGTAGTGTCACACTGTCATATGAAAACTCATGTACGAGGTTTTTTTAATTGTAATATATAAACTTCAAATCGCTAAACGAAGCAAGCTATTCGCCTCATAAAAACTATATCAATACACACTGTAACGCCTGCACTATAAGAAAATAGCGCCACTTTTTTTTTAATTTTGTTATAAAACATTGGATAAATATTACTAAAAAAAAGTTTACACATACAAACTCATATATGGAACTGGTGGTGCAAAAAAACCTTTAAATAGATATGGGTTGCTCTTCAGACATTCGGACCGGGCATCAAAGCAAAAACATGCTTATGAATCTTGGTGTATGCCATCAAGAAGAAATAGGAGTATGAGGAAAATAATGAATTAAGCGACATCCAGCGAAATATAGTGTACAACTATCCCCTTTGACATACCCTAGTGCCGAATTCTGCACTGGTGTTACCGCTGATCGAAATGTTGCGGTAGAACACGATTATCAGAGTGCAATTGGATTTTATCAAAAAGCTGTAACAAAAGGTCCTTGCTTTGGCACAATGTAATTTAGCCTTTTTTTATGCAAATGGAATTGGGGGTAGAAAGAGACTATGTGTTACGGCGAGCTGATCTGATGAATCAGAGAAGTGAGTCACATGGTAAAATCTTCCTCCACAGTCAAACAAACCCGTGATCAACATTAATTTTAGTTTCGAAAAATCAGTGGCAGGCGCGCAGCGTTACGAAAAACTAGTGACAGCACAAAATGCTATAATTGGCATAATTAATTAATTAGACAAAAGTACGTTTCATTTTTTTAGTGACACTAAAAGATATATAAGTAGCTCAATTTCCATTGTCAAAAGATCATGTTATCATGTTCTGAAACATCAAAGTTCGAATATTGTTGTAAAATAAATAATACTACTGATCTTATACTTAGTAGTATTCTTCCGAAATCCTTTATTATAAATATCCATTTAATTTCTATCGTCGAAATAATTGATTGTTATACCGGACACTCCAATAAACGGCTCACTTTAGCTGTAACGGAATAGCATTAATTTGATCAAGCTAATAAGCTGTCCGCGAATCTATTACGTGAATAACGGAACGAGAGTTCATAATTAATTATCAAGACGATTATTGTTTAATTAGTTTAGAAAGGCAAGTGCCTAGTCGACAAACAAATCGAAGATAGCCCTGTTTAAATTTCAAAATAGTATTATTCCCCTTCGATTTTTTAATAGAATAATTATTGTTATTATTCTATTCTATTAGAAGACCCTTATTTGTATTCACACGTGTTTGAAACTCGGATAGGGAGTGAGAAGCGTGCATATTAAAATAGGTCACTCGAGGCTTAATTCAGTCTTAATTGCACAACTATCGTAGTAAAGGCGATAGTACGAGCTAAGCCTGGTAACATCCCCCCAGTCGGCAAACAAAAGATAAATCGCTTTCCCAAAACCCTCATTTAATTAATCCCGACCGTAACACTATGTAAAAGCATTTAATTATATGAAAGAGCTGCAGAGCAAGGAAATGCTATTGCACAATATAATCTGGATTATAAAAATGGCAGTGGGGGTAGAAAAAGATGAGAATTAGGCAGCTAAATTGTATAAAAGGCTGTTGAGCAATATATTGTAACACGACATACTGATAATCAATACTCTATCATGACTTTGATTCGAAAAGCGGTGAGGTAATTCGCAAATTAGCTGCTAAGGCTTTTTTTGCACTCTACAGTCTTTAAGTACATTCGAAGAACGCAAACCTCAGGATATTGTCTTCAGCAACAATAAAGATAACAACGCTGCGTGATGTAGAAGGTATGGGGGATGCTACAACAGTGCCAGATAGAGTAACTATTCCAGAGGTGAATAAACATTTAAACTTGGTTGGTAAGGCCTTGTGCCGAAAACATTATCATAAACCAATTGTGAATGCAAAGAAATCTAAAAGACTAGCGTATGTCTGCTGCTATACAGGTAAACTGATATGATTACGACACGTTAATACCGCTATGAGGTAACTCATGAGGAAATTGTGAAAATACTACCCATACAGTCCCACAACGTTCGATCCCGATCATTTTCATAGTAATTTACCACTTGTTATTATTTCTTTACACTATTGTGTAACATTTATGGTTTGTGCTTGCCATTCTAAACTTTATTCTGCACTCCCCTCTTTCACTAATTCACACCGCTTTTGTCTTTTACTTTCTCGCTTGCATCTATTCAGACTGTCATAAGACTCTCTTCCATTCATTGACAAGAGGGCAGGCGTCAGAAGGAAAGCGGCTCGACAGGAATAAATGTCATTGGAGTCCATACCAACTGATAACCAATTGGTTGATTGAGCATGAATTTGAATATTGGTTGCTTATATTAATAAGAAATCGAAATCCATTCTTCAAAGCACAATTTATTGAAGTCGGGTTTTATACACTTTATATTATACTGGCTCATGGTCACTCCAAAATTTAACTACCAACATTACCAAACAACGGACGTTTTAGCCTATTTGCATCGTCGAAATAACCGTCATTTGGAGAGTAATATTATGACAAAGCTGATAGCATGCGGCACTGTAGGTTTCAAAAAGCTGGTTTTAAACATATTAGTAACGTTTATCTGGATATTAAAGGCAGATCTTGTTATCAAATTTAACACCATCGATTCGTGGTCAGAGAATGAAAAGAAAGAGCAGATGGGATAAGTTGTACTTGCTGTTTACGTTTGATGATGCGCATATTTACTAGAACCTACATTAGAAATGGGGGGTTTTTTGAGTAACTTGATTATGCCCGAATATGGTAATAAATTAGTATGAAGTATAAATGACGTTCGTCTCATATATTAAAGATCATCCCCGCATTTCGCGGCGAATAAATGTTTGTTTTTACATCAATTCAATTCAAGTTCAATTGAAAGGTTGTTTATATACGTTTCGAAAAATTTTGCTTCTGCAGAATAAATATATATATTGTTGCTGTGGCGAATTGTGTGTTATTTGATATTCTTGAAGAAATGAATATACTGTATTAATATACACACGCATAATTTACATCATATCTACATAACATAATAATAAAGAATCACCATTCGATCAGATGGATTGTATGAACTCGAACTATACAGACCCGTCCTCCATTAAATCAAACAATTATTATGGACTTGGGTTACGCAAACATGAGTGGACTCCAACGATATCTATTTCTATCAATCACAGACATTAAATACCAATTGATGCTTTACGCCAATAGCAGAATGTATTTATCTTAGGTTTTCCAACTTCATCCAGTGTTTGCTTGTAAATGGCATAATAGACGTCGTCAATTTGACTTGATTCTATGTCGGTAATTTGCGAGTAGGAGTTTGATCAAATCGTCAATTAATTAACGCATAGTAATAGGTAATAGTTTTGACCAACAGCCCGATTTCGGAAGTGGCATGTGACAACTCATTATGGCGTATCAAGTAAACGTCATCATTTTTCACTTTAGCATCTTAATCTTAATCTGTCTGTCATACCAATACATTCTACAATCTACCGTCGCGAACATACAGCATACCGATCAGATACCCGATAATGGCTGCTTCCAATCTATTCAAACTAGAAGACGAAAGAGATCTGAAAAAGATTCTTAAAGAAAGCAAAGGCTCTGTTGTGTTTGTTGATTTTTGGGCAGAATGGGCTGAACCTTGTAAGTCTATGAACGAAGTTTTCCAAACTTTGGCAGAGACCCATAGTAATTGTAAGTTCGTCATGGTGAGTAAAGCAAAGAGTAGAGAAAAAGAGACTATCGGAGAGGGATAAACGCTTGCGTATTTGTTTTCACTGTACAAGTTTGTATATATTGAATCCGCACATTTTGTCAAACTTATTCAAGATCGAGGCTGAGAAGTTTGCAGACATTTCAGAAGCATTCCAAATAGAAGCCGTTCCGGTATTTCTTGTCTTGAAGGTAATGTCTCTATACAATTCCCAACTCATTCTGCAGGAATGAATATATCTCATTCACACATGTTTTCAATTTATTTTCTAGTTGAATGAATCGAAAAAGAGTGATCCTATAGAGTGCATAGAGCGCATTTCGGGCGCAAATGCACCGGCGCTTTCTGACGTCGTTGAGAAATACGCAAAGACATCCGCTGCCTCCATTCCATCTTCTATTTATTCCAAACAACCTAACATTGATTTAAACACTCGGCTACGCTTGTTACTAGACAGCTCTCCAGTCATGCTGTTCATGAAGGGTACACCTAATCAGCCTCGGTGTGGGTTCTCAAGACAGATGGTAGAAATATTAAACAAAAATAATATTAGTTTTAGTTCTTTTAATATCTTGGCCGATGAAGAGGTTAGACAAGGTAATTATGTAAAGGTTGATTGGGACTATTTCGTAAAGAGACGATACGCAGCCCGCTCATGCATTTGATGATTGATATGTTTTCGCATTCGAAAGGGCTTAAGGAATACTCTAACTGGCCTACATATCCACAAGTAAGTTACTACTCTGCTATCGTTTTCGCCCTATCTGCTCGAACAGTTATAGCAAACATCTGTCGCCTTTTTCTTAGTTATACTTCAACGGCGAATTGGTCGGTGGTCTTGACTTGGTGAAAGAACTTATTTCCAGCGGAGAGTTTTTGAACTTGGCTCCAAAACAAAAGAGTCTGGATGAACGGTTGAAGGAATTGACGACAAAAGCGAATGTGATGTTATTTATGAAAGGCGAGCCCAGGGCACCGCGCTGCGGATTTTCCAGGTGAGTTTTTGTGAGATTGTATGCGTATATGTTATACTAACGTACAATGTTGACGAGATGGTGTTGTTTTCAGGCAGTTGGTT
Organism: Paraglomus brasilianum; assembly: GCA_910592345.1. Lineage (NCBI taxonomy): Eukaryota > Fungi > Glomeromycota > Glomeromycetes > Paraglomerales > Paraglomeraceae > Paraglomus > Paraglomus brasilianum. The sequence goes on from CAJVPI010001155.1 coordinate 13,838, forward strand.
GAAATTTTGGAAGGGAAATACATCAAGTTTGATAGTTTCGATATATTGAGCGATGAAGAGGTTAGGCATGGTGAGTAAAAGCAATCTCTTGTTGTTGACGGTAATATGAAGAGACACGGATTTACGTGTTATGTAATGCCATACCTGATATTATGATGTTCTAATATTTTTATATTTTTGCCGGAATTCTCTCCACCCATAGGTCTCAAGACATATGCCGATTGGCCAACATACCCCATGCTATTCTTCAAGGGAGAACTTATAGGAGGGTTGGATGTAATTAAGGAAATAGTCAGTACTGGCGAATTTGATGAAAAACTTGCTAGCGAGAAGAAAGCTGAGCAGACGAAAACTTGATTGTATAATAAACAATGGGACAAGTGTGAATAGTATAATGCAAAGTGAATGTCCCAAGAATTAATGCCATCGGCAATGCCGCCGAAAGCTTTTTCCATTAAAGTGCGCGCTTTATTTCCTACCAATAGTTGCGCAGCTAATCCGGAGTCAGGATTATTGCTGATAGACGGATCTACTTCATTTTTAAAACTGTGGCAACTTTTTTGCTTAAATGACATCTATAAGCCTGAAAAGTTCAGCTGATTATGGATTATAATAATTAATTTTACAATCCGGATCCGTTTTTCCTTTTGCTGGTAAAACGTCATTGTTCTTACATAAACTATATTGCAGCAACAGTAATATTCGGAATACTATGGCACCATTGATGTCTACTTTTTCCTTTTCTACGTGATGCAAGTATAAGGGATGCACGCATTTTAAAACTACAATCTTTAATACCTGCTTCATTTGACATTTTGTTCGATAAGTCGGTCTCACGTGATAAAAGTGTTCTTTCGACGATTTATATTTACCGGTGTCAAATAAGGAAGTAACAAATTAATTCAATGAAACAAACTACTCTAGAGATGGTTTTTTTGCTAATTAAATTTGCCTTTCTACTTTTGTTTTCAATCTCTTCGGCAATTGATCGGTCACCAATCTTTTTTAAACCCTCTTTGGCTTCCTCTTTTCAAATTACTTTATATATCACTCCTTCACTATCCTCAATTATTCCTTTGCTATTTAAACTTTACGACGGTTTTTCGGCGTTTTAGAGGGAGCAGAATTCGACAAGGTTAGGTCACGTGTTCTCGGGTTCTCTCGAGATAGGGTCAAAACCAGGAATAGTGATTTTAACCCATTAAACCGTATTTTTTACTAATACTAATAGCACCGCCCTCTTCGTTATAACGGGGGGGGGGGGTTCACCTTGTTTACTAGACTAGTATCGATCATATGATTGATGGCATTGTAAGTACCATATCGTCAAGTTTGGCGGATATGTAATACAGACAATTATTAATCGTGCCATTGTTCAAATAAATACGAAGAGTATCAGTAATAAAACTCCAAATTCTGCTCAATCCTGAATATAGCGAAACTAATCTGTTGACGGAAACCAATGAGAAACAACCACATTTTGGATATAAAGTCTGGGTCCGGCAGCTAGAGATAAATCTGACGCTTTACGAAATGGACAATATTTTGACGAAGACTTAATAGTAATAGTAAAATTACATGCATTGTCAGAAAGTCATGATTTTATGATTTTTGAAGACAGAAAGTTTGCCGATATTTGGAGCGCTTCTTGTTAATATCGTTTATGCACAAGTGCTAAACTTCACTCGCCTGTTTTCGTGTTCTGCTTAACGTCGCTCTTTAGGCGTTTACAAAATATCATCATGGGCACATATTACCAACACCCATACAATTCCAGTCGAAGGAGTTATCACTTCACTGGTGACCCGCACAGATAAATGTCATCACGTGCTACTTGCTCTCACACAGACGCTACAGTTGCTCTAACATAATAATAAACACAATTTTATTTCGGCATTTTGTTAACTCAACCATATTGACATACGTGGAAGCACATTATACTGTATATAATTCAAACCTTTGAATAAACCGCTAATTACAAGTTTATTCAAAAAAGAGTTTGAGTATCTAAATTATAAAAAATGGACGGCATTAATATCGATATTGTAAATTGACTTTGTTTGTACCAACATGTAACCATACCTGCAGCTGAATCCATATCATAGCTATTTCTTGGTTTAGGTAGATCTCCCGTAG